>JAFBJT010110278.1:52188-57955 GCA_016785325.1 Chascanopsetta lugubris
GGTTTTAAAAGGAGTTGTGTTATGATCTGGAATAACGGCCCTGAGAAGAACTGATAATGTCACAGGGAAACTGACCCTGACATTTCCGTTGGAATCTGTCCTCACATTCTCATTTGGAGGGAATGGATAGAATCTAGTGACATCTGCTGGTGAAGTTGCACGCTGCAGCCCGACTCCAGGTGTGACACTAAACTCGTGCAAGATTACTGAAGAGTGTAGTTTGTATGTTCGTCAGGGCACAGTGACTTTGACCTTTGACCTTAAACTCCAACGAGGTGATTTTCTTTGTGCAATTCTGAACCAAATTTGAATTTCTGAACTGTTGAATTCCCCCAAACCACGAACGATCCAACCAACACTGACCTTTGACCCCTGACCGACTCACACCCTTCAGTTCTTCTGTGAGTCCTGTAGCAAACATACGTATGTGGCACTTGTGGTGAAATGATCTAAAGCTCTGTTTCAGAACAGTCATGAGGTGTGAATGGAAAATGTGAAACCATAAAGCCTGTGAAGCGAGAAGTGATGATAAAGGTAGTTACGTAATCTGGTCAAGTTGGTGTCAAAAAAACCCACAAGTGAAAAAAAAATTACAAAAACAAAACAAAAACAAACTGTCAATTCTCTAAATTGGTAGAAATTTCCATGATCTTGTTGCTTTACAAGGAGAAAATAACTTTCATGCAAACGTTTAATTTCCTCTGATTCAGTAGACATGGGTTTGTATCCTGAGGTGGGCCGTGGTGAAACAGCACCTTCTAATGGACAAACATGAGTATTACACTCTCACAGTGGTTTTCATGAGGTGGTGTCATGTCCTCTGCACCACCTTTGTCTTTAACTCTCACAGCCTCTTACTGCAGATGTAATAATGTGTTTGTCATCTCCTGTGCCATCACACTGTTTGTTTACCTGAGACAAACTTTCATTTCAACACCCCCCCCCCCCACAGCGGCAGCTCCTCCCTCCACTTTCATTTCAACCCCCCCCCCCCCCATAGCGGCAGATTAGAGCTTAAGGTTATAGGTGCGAGATAATTTCCAGTGTGGAGAATTATTCTTATCTGGTTCAGTGTGCAACAACAATTTACCTCCTGTTATTGGGCCTTGGAAATTGAGGCGAATCCGCCGGCTCAGCGAATCTGGCAAGTTTAAAAGCAAAACTCGAAAAGATGCTGACTCGCACATTTCCCCCCCCGCCCCGCACGGAGCCGGCTTACATGTGCCGGAGCCGGAGGGCCGCTCCGGGGCCAATGATCAAACTGTGTTTTATGTTAACAGGGAAAGTCTTGCATTGAAATCGCCTCGCTCACCTCTCGCCGGGCCCACGACCCAATCTGCCGGGCCCTGTTTGTCTTCATCGTCCCCGGACCTCGCGCTGAAATCCTCGCTCAGCACAAGGTCGCCCGTGTTTACTATCATAACAACCTTCACTCCCTCTCAGGAGAGGAGGACAAATACTGGACTCGCACCGGGTCCTTTTCGGTTCATCAATCAATACCTCTTTCATTCTGGATTTCCTCGCGCTCCCCTCGTGCAGGGAGGCTGCGCTGTGAAGCGCTCACACTCGGAGTTAAGGTGCTATAATGGTTCCCGGCATCGCAGCGATATTGATTATCAGCCGCGCATGAAGATATGAATAAGTAAACAAATAGGATCGTTTGCTCGCCGCGGCTGTCGTCATCTTCCACGGTGCGGCGATGGAGCACAATACAAACACAAAGCCATCACTGTATTTAAATAGAGCGCGCCGAGTCTTGGTGGAACCTTTAAGCAGTTTACAGCACAGTTTGATATTCAGCCAGTCACACACACTCACACACACACACACACGCACACACACGCTCATACAGAGCGTGTGCAGGATGTGCAGGGACACAGAGGGACACAGAGGCTCAGCATCTTGCCTAAGGACACTTCAGTAATTAGAGTTGGTGAGACTGGGATTGAACCACTGACACCACTCTAATCCCTGGACTGCTACAACCTAATACTAAACACCACACCACACCACACAACACAACACCACACAACACAACACATCACATCACATCACAACACTCTACAAAACATGTAATTTAATATTATGTAATTCATTTAAAAACAGTGCAATGTCACACAATACATTGAGACACTGTAGAACAAACTATTTTACTTTTTGAAAGATTTATTTTTGAATGATTTGTTTATTCTATTACATTATGGTAACATGTATCCTCTGCTTCTGAGTATATAGAATCAAGTTAGTGTGAACTTATCATTTATTTATTTTATACATAAAACCATATTTTGAATGTGCAGGTTTTTGAGTTTTCTGTTTGAGATTTTGGTCCAATAATTCAAGGAGAGGAGCACAAAGCTTTGCAGTTGACAACTAGAACAAAGGGGCTGTTGTTTTACCCACGACCACCAGAGGGCAGTACTTGACATTCAAATCACCGGGTGGACATAGTAACTGCAGCGTGTGGAAGAGGGAGGAGTGACGTCACAGGAGGGCGCGTGTTTGGCGTGTTTGGTGTGTGGGCCAAACATTTGCGATAGGTACAACAAACAACCATGTCAGTGTGGAGGACACTTCCTGCTTCTTCTTCCTCCAAGAGGAGGAGCATGTTTTGATTTGAGCCACAGCTGGTGACTAAATCAAACACACCTGGAGAGTGGACAGGTGGACAGTGGGTGAAGAAGCAGCCATCTTTGGAGAGTCTGAGCACAGCTTCACTCCACCTCCCCCTTGACGTCCTCGGTTCACCCAGAGGTGAAACACAGACACGAGTGTGTGGACACAGAGCGTGAGGGGACTGGCTGTAATCATGGAGCGGGGGACATTAAAGAGTGGGACACCACAGAGGAGACACACAGGAGGACACCTGTCCAAGTGAGTAACTCAGCGACTGACTCAGCTGTCTTCAAACCTGTGTGTGTGTGTGTGTGTGTGTGTGTGTGTGTGTGTGTTTGTGTGTGTGTGCTCTTCAGTTTGTCCATTAAAGGTTCAGTATTTATTTTATTTTATTATTTGAAATAAACAATTATTATACTGATGTTTTTTTTTTTAAATCAGTGTTTAAACGCATAGATTTACAAGTTGCTGTTTTCATTACTCTGGAAGGAGCTGTGTCTATTTCCAACAGGAAATGCAACAGTTCCTCTCTATGGAGGCGGCCATCTTGCTTCTGCATGTTCATATGGTAGCTCAGAATGGCTTTACTATGAGGGGAGGGGGAGCTGAGGGGTTCCCAGCTGCAATGTCATGTACATTAGATACTTACATACAGTGTGTGTGTGTGTGTGTGTGTGTGTGTGTGTGTGTGTGTGTGTGTGTGTGTGTGTGTGTGTGTGTGTGTGTGTGTGTTACTTTTCGTGCATCATTTCTCTCTGCAGTGATGTGTTGTTGTTGTTTGCTGCAGCTGCTGCTGTGGAGTTTGTGTTGCTGCTGCATTGCTGTTGTTTCTGGGCTCAGGTTTATTTTTTTTATTTCCTTCCTCCCGTTGTTTGTGTTGTTTCTTCAGATGTTCTCAGCCTCACAGTGAAATACAGTTTTCGGTTCATAACAGAAAACAACAAGCAACGTTTTCCCCCCTCTGGTCTCATTTAAAGCCAAAATGACATCATATACATCATATACTCTCACTTATAAACTGACAGAGTTGTGCCACTGAATCTGCCTCTCTGCTCTGTGGAAGCTGTGGAAGCCTCTTTTTAACCCCCCCCCTCCCCCCCACACACACCGCACTGGTTTGCCCCGGGGGTCCGACGTGACTGAATCACGGTCGGTGGCGATGAACGATGAGCCGAGTGGGATCACGACTCACAGGCTGCACGTGACCGTGGACGCGTGGTCCCCCCCCCCCGCTGCCATTACCACGACGGGTAAAGGGGGGCATGTTTTCAGTTCTGTCATAGAAAGTGAGAGCACCGTTCCCATGATGCACCTGTGAGGCTCTGCTCTGCTCTGCCCTCCAGGTCTGTGAGTGTGGTTTGAAAACGTGGCCCTGCCTCTTTAAGCACTTGGCCTCTCAGGGCGCTCCGCCCCCTCCGGTGCTCCGCCCCCGCTGGACCTCTGCCCCCTCCGGTGCTCCGCCCCCGTCGGACCTCCGCCCCCTCCGGTGCTCCGGCCTCCAAGAGACGAGTGTGAAGAGTTCATCTCGTGGTCTCATCCTCCTGGACTTCATCACTCTTTCGCCTCAGTCTCTGACCAAACGCCTCCTCGTCCACTTGGGTGGGAGAGAGCTGGTTTTTACCCCCCGGTAGTTGAATATAACCCCCCCGCCCCCCCCCCCCCCCTTTTTCTGAAGAGACGAGTGCAATATCTGTATCTACATCAGAGAGCACAGAGCAGACTTGCACAGGTCGATGGGAGAGATGCTGCAGGGAAGTTTTACCATGGTAACAAACTGGAAGAATGCATCTTAATACTGCGGTAAAATCTATTTATTTCAGGTGGAGAAAAAATAACATGTTGATTTAGTTGTAGAGCCACAGAACCGATAGTGAGAATGAGATTTATTGCCCCCGGGGCTTTTTGGAAGGACGTGAAGAAATCATCACATTTCAGCGAATATACAGGAATGTCTCTTCACTCTCCTTTTGGTGATTTGCATAATTTTCCTCCATCTCTCAGAATAATTCATGGATCCTCATTTTCATGCAGGTTTAGTTATACTGGTATTTATGAGCAGGGTCCAGAATCCACCGCAGATCCAGTTCAAATCTGGATTTAGTGAATTGTAATGTGGTTTTATGAGACTGGTGTTCCATTATTCTAAATACATTTCTTAAATTTTATAGTTTAGCTCTGGAGTAGAATCAAGGTGCAGTCGTTTCCATTTTTTGGGGGCATAAATGAACTTCATGAAACTTTTGCTATAGTGAAGTCTGAATGTAGCAGAATGATCCCTTCATATTTTCATCAGGAGTATGTTGCATGGATGTATGACTAGAATATTAAAAGAAAATATTAAAACATCATATTTAAAAAAAATAATAATTTAAAGACCACTCCCCACTCAGTAACATGTCTTTAGGTGTCTTGCAAAGAATTTTCCATACTGTGCTCTACGAGGGAAATACTTTTTGGACCTCATGGGTTTTTATTTGTTGCAGTACCACACGTGGCCACTGGGAAACATTTCCTGAAAGTCACAGGGGAGGTGCTATAGCTTGTTCTAAGAAGTGAGTTGTCTCTGTTAAGGCTGCCATGTTGCTTCACCATTTGAATTATTCCTTACTACATCTCAGATATGATGTATTATGTATTATGTATAAGTATGAATGAAAACTGGAGGCCTCCACTGGTTTTCCTGTCTGTGTGAAAGAGAGTGTGGAGTGTTCAGCTGCAACATGCAACTCCATTGGACATTACCAACTCCTCCACACGGTGCTTTTTTAAGTAACCACCATTTTCTCTTAGACTCTGTTACTAACTTACTGTCACACCCCCATCAGCTTCTTGAATTTCTCTCACTGTGACAAGAATGTACTGATGTGCCATGACCATTATTATTTGCACATTCTAAGGTGGGGGGGGGGGGGGGGGGGGTGGGCTCAGACGTCTCAGCCTGACATGTGAAGGAGCGTCGTCATGCTGCAGAATTTTCAGAATTTTTTAGATTCAATAATTCAGTATCCAATATTTTTCTGTTGGATGTGGTTTCATAGGGAGACAGTTTCTCTTTAATTGAAAAAAAAAAAAAAAGCATCACTGATTTCCTGCAATCTGTCGCCATGGTGAGAACACTTTTGTTCTTTACCAGGAAACAGAAAGGCTCCAC
>JAFBJT010110278.1:58181-71598 GCA_016785325.1 Chascanopsetta lugubris
ATTAAATAATTCAGTATCCAATATTTTTCTGTTGGATGTGGTTTCATAGGGAGACAGTTTCTCTTTAATTGCAAAAAAAAAAAAAAAAGCATCACTGATTTCCTGCAATCTGTCGCCATGGTGAGAACACTTTTGTTCTCTACCAGGAAACAGAAAGGCTCCACCGTCTCCTCACGCACTCTGTAGATGAATGCCGTTCATAAAAAACAAAAAATAAATAAACCCGCTCGACACCAGTACGTCTTGGCGGCGCCAGTGTGCGTGAGTGTGTGGTTATTATCAGTAATCATGCTAATGTGCACGAGCTCTTACATTCTAACACTCCATTAAAGCCGTCGCTTCGTCCCGCCGGAGTGAAGAGGCAGAATGCACAGTTTATTGTCCCGCGCTTATATTTGCAAAAAATAATTTCATAGAATAGTGTTTACTAACCTCTCCGACGCTCTCAGCCGGATTAACTCGCAGACGCTTCCACTTTGCAGGGTCCATTTGACGCACAGCGCTTTTAATGGTTAATCATGAGGATATTTACGTTCTTACCGGGCCCAACTTCAGAGAGTGAGCGCCCCACGTTCGCGGAGAAGTGGCTCTCAGTCGAGGGCGGAGCTCTTAAACAAATTATGACTCGGAATCTGCGATATCCTCTGCAAATTACCACAAATTAATGACCTTAATGAGATTATTATATTAGTGCGGTCGTATTCGCGGGGATCTGTGCAAATAAGCGCGGCATTCGCAGGCGGACCCGGAGCACTAACGGCTCAGCACTCGACAGAGCGCTGATGTCTGGGGCTAATGTGGATTTAAGCATTCAGTACTGTCAGCAACAAGCCTGGGAGAGGCCATTTGTCTTAAAGTGAGCCCCTTTAGACCCATTCAAGATCACTAAGTTAATAATGCCAGACTGATGCACTTCATATTGTATGATGCGCATTTGGACTTGATTACGCCGCTGTAGGATCGCGGGGCGTTTTAGGGCCTGGGTGTGAATGCGCTTTACCCCCCTTTTTTCATTTTTTTCATTATTTTTTTTTGAAGAAGTGTGAATAAACAAAAAGCGGCGCGGCCGCTGGAGGGCTGAGCGATCAAACCCTCGTACACAGTAACATTAGGATAATTGCATTGTGCTATCCTCCGCGGTGCTCGTAACTTCATACCATTAGTCGTGTCCGTGCACGCGTGTGCAAGGGGAATAGCACGGAGTTGTACCCCATAGGTCTTTTAGGAGCCATGAGTGCAAAAGTGTTTGGATGCACCAGAGTGCTGAGGCTCCCGTTTTCTGCTTACACCAGGAAAACGGAACAACTATGGAAATACATTTGAGACGGAGAGTCTGAGCCGGGCAAAGAAAAAAAAAATAGTGCTGAAATGTGGAATTATGTTGTGCCAAGCGCTGATAACCTGCGTTGGATCACTGTTTTTAATTATGGCAGAAAAAAGACTGGTTTCATGTTGATCCCGTTTTTTCCCCGTTTTTTTTCTTCATTTCTGATAAAACACTTGACTTATTTGTTGAAAACGCTCAGTAAACTAGTGGCAATTAGCGCAAGCACACACGGCGGTACCAGTAATGGGCAGACTGGCTGCGCTCCCAAAATCCCACATCTCATTTCCGAGGTAGCGTGTTGCAGTGTGAGCGTTTTAAAAATTCTTTTGAACTGGCATCTGACACCTGGAGAGTTTTGATGTTGCTCGGCTTTGTGCGTTTGTCTCTTTTGTCCTCCCCTCTATGCAAACACAACATGTATTAGAGTTTGTCTGTGAAGGTTTAATACGGAATAATTCATTCAGATGTCAGTGATTTGTTTTTTGTTTTTTTGCTACTTTAGCTTTTATGCCTGTAGAACAACAACAACACCGTTTTCACTCTGCTCTGTGTTTGTGAATCTGGATTGAGGTCACTGTTGTATTCACACTGCAGCTTTTAAGTTTGTGACACACTAACAACAGGATCCAGGCAATTTAAACACAATACACTCTGACAGTTACACACCCAGTGTGTGAACGTCACCGTTTATTTTTTAATTTTTAATTTTTTGTGGCTTCGGTTTGCCTCCTCTGCAAATGACTAAATGCAGATGTGGGTCAAACGGCCAATATACATAGGGTTTGCAGGGTGTGAGGCCTGTTGTGCCCGTCCTCTGCCAGCAGGATGCGCTGCAGCCCCATCACGCTCCAGCTTTAATTTCAGGGAGGGGGAAGAAAGAAAAGCCAGGCAGCTGAAAAGCACCATTTCAGTGAGTCTGAGATGAATATTTATGTATGTGGGAAAATGAAAACCATTTTTCATATAAATGAATATCTGCACGCAAATTAGAGGTTGAGATTATCTTGTTGCTTAATGCTTAATTGAAGCCTGTGTCTAATTAGCTCGGCTATTATCGTCCAACTCGGGAACAATTCCGCGTTTTCTGAAACTTTTCAATGTGGCGAGAATGAGAATTTTGGCCCCGAGAAATAAATTGAAAGCTCCTGCATCATGAAGCATATTCTAATCTGAGGCCTTCTTGTCACAGCGTCACCCACCGTGACCTCTTTTTTAATTCTCATCCTGCTCAACATTAATTTAGCTGAGAGCCAAATCTTTTGAATTAATGTCCCCTCCTCCTCCCCCCCTCCCCCCCTCCCGCCCTCCCCCCTCCTTTTCACATGTCCCCCTGCATGTGCTGCTTGTCAAACCTCCCGCCGGACAAATGGAAGTTCACTATCAGCGGCGAGTTTCCTCCACTTTCATTCACGGCACTTTTTCCCCGACCGTGGAGCATTTGGAGTCGTGCACAGAGCACCGGGGCCCTGAATGGCCCCCTGCGGCTTTCATAAGAGTATAATTCCTCTGCTTGTGTTTGCGCTGCAGGCCGGTGGCAGCTCTGATTGTGGCCACACACTGAGCCTGCCAGCGTGGATGAATTGTTCCAAAGTGACGTCCCGCACCAGGAGCTTATACCTGGAACAAAGCACCACCGAAATTTGTTTGCGCTGCCAATGCGCCAGGAATTCCACCGTCAACCACCGGTGCACCTGCGCGGCGTTTACACTGGCACCTGCGCGGGCCGCAGAGGCGGCGCTGCAGACGGTTGATAATGTCTGACGCGAGGGCGATCAACGCTTCTCCTCCCAATGTCGACAAAAGCCAATTTCAGCTGCGGACGCCGGAAAGGGTCCAAACCCAAAATGTGGACATCCACGCTAACATCCGGAGCTCAGCCCTTTGCAGGAATGAACAACGTATAAACACGTATGAAGTACATGAAGTACATGAAGTACTTGAGGTACATGAAGTACATGAAATACATGAAGTACATGAAGTACATGAAGTACATGGCAGGAGAGTCTCAGCTCAGACGTCTTCACTAATAAACCTCAGGTGAAGGGTGATGAAGCATGAAATGGAAACTGATGAGAGAGAGAATCACAATTTCACTAGAATTAATTTGTCAATTGAACCCCCCCACACACACACACACAGATTAGTCTCCGAAATCATAATTTTACAAATAAGTCCAGACGCGAGCAGGGGTGAATCAAAGCGGCCGTTCATTAGCCGAGCCCCCCCTCCCCCGCCGCCGCCCCCCCCCCCTCCCCCCCTTTTCAACAAAACCACGGAGTGTTGCCGCTGCCTGTTTGTGCGTCGGTGTGTGTTCCACAGCTGCACGGTCCCGACGTGTCCTCACACACAGGTGGGGTCTTTCGAATGGACCCTGCAGGCAGCAGATATTGTGAGTTCGAGATGAAAGGAGCGGCGCCGCCGCGGCGAAGGAGGGCGATCTGCAGAACTCGGGTTCTTTGGGCGAACTGGGGGCTTTTATTTTGAAAGGCTCGCGCAGAAGTGAGAGGAAACGCGGCCACGCTACTTGACGCGGAGAAGTAGAAATACCTGCGCCCAGTCCGACGGTGAAATGCTCAAAGAGTGCGCGCTGGCTTTAAAGGTGCAGTGTGTAAGATTCATTCATTTTTTTTTTTTTACTTCTGAAAAAAATAAAATAAAATTACAAAACAAAAAGACAATTTCACTCATTTATATTCAGCTATCTGTTTTTTGTTGTTGTTTTTTTTATTGAAATGAGCCCATGCAGGTATATTTACATAACGTGGGCAGCCATGTTTTTACAGTAGCCCAGAGTGGACACACCAAACACCTTTTTTTTTTTTTCAATGGACAAACGAAAACACCTTTTTTGAGTTCTAATAATAAATGACAGCCGCCATCGCTTCGTCTAAATGTTTTCCAGCAACATGAAACCTCACCACCAGAGGCCACTGAAGCCTCCACACTGCACCTTTAAAAACCAGCACTACGAGGAACCATTTCAGGTGTTTGGGCCCTGGAGGTATTTCTGAGGAAGCTCAGACCTCATTTAAATACTCCTCTGCTCTGCAGGTGCTTGAGGATTCCAGCTCACGAGCATCACTCCACTCACTCCTCTCACTCCTCTCACTCCTCTCACTCCACAGGTGAATCGAGTGGCGTTTCAGTCCGTGTTCAAAGGCTGATACATGAGCCACCTCCTTGTTTTTGTCTTTGGTTGAGTGCGACGTTTGTCTCGAGTGCCTCCGGCTCGTCTGAAAATGTTATGACAGCTATTCAACTCCACGGGAACGTTTGCACTCGACGGCAAACAGGAAAAAAAAATTCAAATTAAAAACTAAAAATCCATCTCTCCGCCATTGTTATCTCACTGTCAAACGATCACTGGCAGCTGCTGCTGGTAATTCATTAAGAGCAGTCATTTGAGAGGGGAAGAGGGGGAGGGAGGGGGGGGGGGGTTTGCGCCAGCGCCTCACACCTGTGCTTGGATCGGGGGGGAGGGGGGGCGGTGCGGGGGGGGGGGGGCGGTGGCAGTGGCAGTGGGAGGGCGGGGTTTTCCACTCTGGCTCCAATTTTGGCATTTGTTTTGTTTTTTTCAAGCCGAGCGTGACTGCGGGAGGTTCGGCCGTTCCTCGCGCCCCGCGCGCCGTTCCCCGCGCGTCGCGCGCCGTTCCTCGCGCGCCGCGCGCCGTTCCCCTCGCGCCGGTTTGACTGAACGCTCCCGGGACGTTTTCCCCGTCGCACCGTGGACCTGCAGGCTGTGAATGTGGCGTGAGCACAGAGGGGGAGAGAGAGAGGCGCTGGCGTCATGGTGCTGTGTGGATTTTGTGGGGGGGGGGGGGGGGGGGGGGGGGGGGGGGGGGGGGGGTTCTTATATGTAAATGTGGCCACTAGGGGTCTCTGAATAAAACAATACCACAAGAGTTTGATGGTGTGGACAGGTCGCGTGGCATCATGGGGGATGTTGCCTCCGCTCTTAGTCCCAGAGTCAGTCCTATAGAGGAGTGTATGGATATTGTGTTTATGTGAGTCAAGACGTTTGTAAAGTAAAAAAAAATCAAATAAAAATTCCGTGTTTGCACTGTAGGGGGCGCTCTTCGTCACTGTAAACACTTTGTTAGATGCTGCTCAAATACCTTGTCTTTTGATTTTCAATGTATTTTGGCTGATTCACTTCCTGTCGGCAGCGGTGACCCGCTCACGGGACACTGAGCCAGCTGGGGAGGGGGTCTCAACAGAGCGTTTTGGAGATAGAGAGAAAACAGGAGCTGGCGCTGTGGACGCAATTAGGTCACTTGACCAATCACAGGAGACTGGGCCTGATGGCCAATCAGAGCAGTCTAGGGCTGGTCTGTGAGGGAGGGGCAGGGGCTCTACAGAGCGTTTCAGGCAGAGGGTGGAAACAGGATCTGGAGCAGTGGACAGAATGAGAGGACGACCAGGTTTTCGGGAACACCTGAGACGTGTCAGCATGTTCTGGTCGTGGCACAAAAATGTCCAACTCCAATAATCAACATCACCATCATTATATACACAATAAACGGCAATGAATAAAAAAAAAAAAAAAAGAAAAACAACTCGCTGTGTGGTTTCGCTTCATCTCGAGTCATTTTTTGCTGAGTCAGTCAAAGCGGATACAACACAGTTAGAAGGTGTCAAACCAGTCAAACCTCCCATTATCATGAGGGGGATTCTCTGAGTGTGGTTGGAGATCGTTCACCTGGTGTCACTGAACAATTCAACCCGACACAACGCGCAATCACTGGCGCAGTGTTTCTGATGTCATGTTAATGAGGCGCTATTACGCACTGTTCCTTTAAGGCCTGTGGAGACATGATGATGCAGCACATTGCAATCAACACCTGAGTCACTGCAGCGCTGGCAACAGCCTGATTGCACACAGGGAAACCATGGATTCTGTGTCGAAGCTCTCAAATGATGCAGGAATACACACACACACACACACACACACACACACACACACACACACACACACACACACACATGCATGTACGCAAGCCACGTAGAATCCACAACACACTGTCTCTCCAGGGACGCTAAAATACCTCCAATTAGACGCGCCACAGAACAACTGGGATGGGACCTGGAGCAAACACACACACACACACACACACACACACACACACATCCCTCCGCCCGCCCACACACACATTTACACAGTAAGATCCGCAGCGGGCTCTCATTTAAGAGTCACTGGTGTGGAACGGAAACATCTGGAAGGGAGGGAAGATGATTAGGGAACGAAACAAATGAAACGACGACACGAAATGACAACACAAATGTTGCACACACACGCACACGCACACACACATACACACACACACACACGCGCACACACACACACACACACACACACACACAGACAAGTCTGGGTGTTTCTCCAGCACTTTATGGATTTCTTTCAAAAGCTAACTAAGTGACATCTACTTGCTAAGTGACATGTAATAGTTAAATACCCTTAACTCCGCCCTCCCCTTATATCAACAACCAGGTTCCTTAAATTAAGTTTTCAGTCATTTGATCTGAGACTTTTACTTTGAAAGGCCAGAACTAATAAAGGTGTCTACATGACGTTGTAAACGTTAAGATCTCAATCTACTGAATCGACTCGTTCCTTCTCTCGAAGCCTTAACTCCTCCCACTTCCCCGGTTCGTCCAAACACGGGTGAGGGGGCGGAGCTCGGGCAGAGTTGGGGGGCGGGCTCAAGGTGCTGGGCAGCATTCACGGAAGGTGGGCCCGGGGGTCACTCGAGAGGCCACGCCCCTCAGCCGTGCACAATTCCAAACCCAGACCGAATCAACAAAAATGTGCCCCGCCCCTGTGCAGTTCCCATGGCAACAAGTGTCGCCTCTAAAGCGGAACCATTTCAACATGGGAGTCTGCGGGGACTGACAGCCTCAAGTGGCCACCCTGTGAACTGCAAGACTTGCTTTCACCCATACGTCTTCCTCCTCATCAGATACACAGCGTGTGTGTGTGTGTTTGTGTGTGTGTGTGTGTGTGTGTGTTATCGCTGAGTCACATGCTACTCAAGTCTATCCCTCAGCTCCTGACAAAGGCCCCTCCGTCACTTGTCGGGGCCGAGGGGCCGACAGGCTCCACTTGATGGGCTTGATAAACGGGACCGACGTGAAAGTGGCAGACAGCACCGGGGCGGCGGGTGACAGGGGGCGTAATCAAACCCAGACGGACCCCCGTCCAATCACCGGGCCCCCAGTAATCAAACTCAGACGCCGACGCCCTCCACCACACCGACGACCGAGGTTACAGGAGGATAGGGGGCTCGCTCGCTCTCTCTCTCGCTCTGTCTCTCTCTCTCTCTCTCTCTCCCTCTCTCTCTCTCTCTCTCTCTCTCTCTCTCTCTCTCTCTCTCTCTCTCTCTCTCTCTCTCTCTCTCTCTCTCTCTTTCTCTCTCTCTCTCGCTCTCTCTCTCTCTCTCTCTCACTTCCCGTCTCATCTCGATGTCTCATCTCTCCACTTTGTTGCTCCTTCCTGTTTGTGCTCGCGCGAGAAAATAAATAAAGAAGTGAATGAAAGCCTCCTCCCGCTCCGCTCCTCTTCCTGGTGCGGCAGGAAACAAATTTATAATGCAAATCAACGCCACCTCAGAGCCCGGCGCGGAAATGTTCAAACAAAACCTCTTCCCCTCTCGTTTTTCTCCAAAGATTGTTAGCGGGGGGAAAGTTTGCTTCCGCTTCAGCCGCGGCAATTACCAGGACGCAGAATGTGGAGCATTTTAAAGGAGCAGCCCGCAGATCCTCTTTCTTTTTTTTTGGATTCCTTCCCTCAGATCAGCTCCGTCAGACTCTGGGAAGTCTTTTAGAAGTTTGTGCAGAGGAGCTTTGTTGAATCCGAGTTCTGCGGATGCTGCGACGGCACCGTGCCCCCCCCCCCTCCCCCCAGCTCCACCTGAGCTCCGCCTCTTTTCCCGCTTTTGGGACAAACCAGGAAGTAGGAGGAGTTCAAGTGAACCGCCCACGAGGAGCCTCAGAAGCACCTGTGGGAGACGTCCCAAGGGGCTACATTTATCTTTATACACACGCTTCAAACATAATATGTGACAAACAAGGTTCTGCTCCTTTAAAGGTGCAGTGTGTAAGAGAGAGGACATTATTTACATTTGTATCGGCGGAAAAGAAACAAGTATACTGGTGTTTCTGTGGGTGCATTTTCCCCTGAATCGACAATTTCCTGAAATGTCATCTGAAATAAATCAGCCCGTACATACTTTAGAAGCAGGTCCACTCTATGGAGGCGCCATGTTGCACCACCGGTGGCCTAGAATGGACAGAACTTCAATACTCTCCTCAAAACATTAGAAAGTTATTCAGATATTCGATCATTTTCAGTTGGATTTCCAAAAGATAAACACCCTCTAAGTTTTTGATGTATGCCACTCACACACACACACACACACACACACACACACACACACACACATTAAACGACCACCCCCCCTCCCCATTGCACCTGGCATCTAATGCCCCTCCCTTCCTCCCTGCAGTTGGGATTCCCTGGTATTCGGATGCCATCGTTAGCGTAACGTCTGTCCCGCCGGCTGCAGGCTGACTTTACATCCTCTGCGGAATGAGACATCCCGCGTTACCGCGGCTACGAGGCGGCGGCGGCGGCGGCGCGGGTGCAAGGGAAAAGACGCCGTAAATTTCATTTAGGGACTAAAAAGTCTGGTGCTTCGCCGCATCGATTTCTTTTGGGGTCTTTAGTCGACTTTACGGCGGAGGGGAAACAAAAGTGCCGGATGGCTCTTTCCGGAGAGGAGGCGCGGCGTCTACGTAACGGATGTCACTTCTCACAGCTCAGCGACCATTAACAGGCGTGGCATTACTGTCGTGTCTTTGAAAAATGAAAAAATAAAGATAAAGGCAGCTGATCAGCCCAGAGCTGAGATTGTATTTCACTTCTCATGTCAGCGTTGGAGCAGCTGCTTCTTTCCCCTCTCCTCTCTTCGTCTCTTCTCATCCTCAGGTCTGCGCCTCCTCTCCTGTCGACCCGCTCGGACCTCCTCTCCTGTCGACCCGCTCGCACCTCCCCCCTCGCTGCCTCTGCCAGATCCACGTCAGATTATATCTAATACCACGCGCTTTCTTCTTCTTCATTGTATTCGTTTTTTCATGTTTAATCTCCGGGGCGTCTTAATGGCTCCAGCCTCTTTGTCCCTTTATTCTGTAAAGTGCCGAGTCTTTGATGATGATGATGATGATAATGATGATGATGATGATGATGATGATGATGATGATGATGATGATGATGATGATGATGATGATGATGATGATGATGCCTGAGCGTTTCTGAGCATGTATCTTTTACATGTGTGTTGATTTGCATGTCTGAACACTTTGGTGCGTGTGTGTGTGTGTGTGTGTGTGTGTGTGTGTGTGTGTGTGTGTGTGTGTGTGTGTGTGTGTGTGTGTGTGTGTGTGAGGCTCGGCCCCCCCCCTGCGAGCTCCTCTCTTTGGGGATATTTTGCAGCTGTAATGGTCTGAAGTACAAATCTACAAAGGCCTCCACCGCTGTGAACTGAAGAGAAGCGCACACACACACACACACACCACAGGGAGACCAACTGCTGCTCTGATTGGCAAGCTGAAGTGTGTGTGTGGTGTGTGTGTGTGTGTGTGTGTGTGTGTGTGTGTGAAATGATGTCAGGTTCTCATGGAGCTTAATGAATCGGAGTGGAGATCCTCATCTCCTGTCACTGACAGAAACACCCGGCGGCGTCCGTGGAAAACGCAGACCCGAACACCAAGCAGCCTCAAAAAGATGCAGTTCACAGAGTGGCCACTCGAGGCTGCGCTCCAATAGTGAGTCAATCCCCCATAGACTCCCATGTTCAAATGATCAACTTCAGAGGTGAAGGAAACACGTTGAAAGTCTGGTACAAACTATTGTTTTGGTCTCAGTCTCATTTGTTACCGTGACAACGTGCGCACAATAAATGGGCGTGGCCTCTTGAGTGACACCCGGCGCGCTCTGTGGATGCTGCGGCAGCAACGTGGACCCGCCCCCCCGCTCTACCTGTGCTCCGCCTCTGTGGCCTGTTTGTGGGTGAACCAGGAAGTAGGAGGAGTCAGACATGAAGAGAACCGCCCACTACGAGCCTCATTATCACTCCGCAGGAAACTCAGGGTGAGGTCACGGACGCCACGCCCATTTTTACAGACAGTCTCTGGGTCATCGTGTGTGACGAACAAGTTGCTGCTCCTTTAAAGGTCCAGTCTGTCAAATATAAATGACATTATTCGCGTTTGTATCGGCAGAAATGGAACATGAGCGGCGCAGCTCCACTCTCTGGAGGCGGCCATGTTGGATCACCAACAGCCCAGAGCGGATTATTTTCAGAGGGATTTCCAAAAGATAAACACCTTAAAGGTTGTTGATGTATGCCACACACACACACACACACACACACACACACTGATGAAATGACCACCCCCACAACTGCACCTTGAGCCCAGTGACCCTCCCGTCCTCTCTGGACTTGTAATTCCCTGGGATTCCGACGCCACGGCGTCAGCGTGACGTCTGTCCAATCGGCTGCCGGCCGACTTCCTCGGTGACGAGTGACTGACCGCAAACGTCCTCTCCAGTGCCACACGCTGTCATGGCTGATGGAAAATAAAGAAGTAAAAGCCCCCCGGAGCGGTTTACTTTACGGGCGGGCTGCACCTCCAGCGATTACGGAGCGTGACCTCTCCCCGAGCTGTTGAGCCGCCATCAATCCCGGCTGTTCCGGCGCCGCCGCCGCTGACGACGGCGGCGGCTGCCTCGCGCTCACGTCCACTTTCAGCCTCACTCACAGGACGCTGGGCAGGGGAGGTGCAGGTAACGGCGGTGTCCAGCGGGGCGGGTCACGTGACCTGCTGAGCGCCACTACTCTAATTCGATGAGAGCCCGGAATCAACACTCGGCCAATATCCGGAATACGTAATTGCTGTCGGAGGTGAAGACAGATCAATAAACTGCCAAGAGTCAAACACAGACCTTTATACATATGCGCTAAATCAGTGTCACAACTCGGTCATTTCCTCATACTGTCCACAGCTCCAGCTCCTGACTTCGCTTACGCTCTCCCTGAAACACTCTAGAGGCCCCACCTCCTTCCTCTCAAAAAAACAACAACAGACTGATCTGATTGGACAGAGCAGTCTCCTACGACTGGTCAAGTTTCCTCATACTGTCCACCGCTCCAGCTCCTGTTTTCACCCTCTCCCTGAAACGCACTGTAGAGCCCCTACTCCCTCCCACTCAGAGAACCTCGACAGCTCTGATTGGCCGACCGGCCCAGACTCCTGTGATTGGTCAAGTTTCCTCATACTGTCCACAGCTCCCGTTCCTGTTTTCTCTCTCTCTCTCTCTCTCTCTCTCTCTCTCTCCCTGAAACACCCTGTAGAGCCCCTCCCTCATAGAAACACCCAGACTGCTCGGATTTGCCAGCTGGCCCAGTCTCCTGTGATTGGCCAGGTGTCGACATACTGTCCACCGCTCCAGCTCCTCTCTTCACCCTCTCCCTGAAACGCTCTGTAGAGCCTCTCTTGTGATTGGTCGACGGCTCCCCGTTGATGTCGGAAGCATCCTGCCCGTTGACACATCAGAACCTTGACTACCACCGGGACATCAGCTCAAACAGGAAGTAGAACATTTAAAATGCGGTGCAATGGCAGCTTGTGTGGTACAGAGCGCCCCCTATCCTGTCATTGCGAATTACACATAACTTCTACAACACACACACACACACACACTGCTGCTCCTGTTTGCGCATCGATGGTGAACAGGCAGGCGGCCGAGGGGGCAAATGATCTCCCTCCTCGCCCACTGAGGGCTGAGCTGAGTCCGGCCTCCCGGAGGTCGAGCCCACGAGACGTGGGGCAGATCAAAGTCATGTTGCGCAGGAAACACTCTGGAGTTCAAAGCAGCGGCTGTGACTGTGGAGATTCAGGATGAGGACGGATGTCAAAGGAGAAGGAGTGAGTCTTGTTTTGTTGTTGTCGAGCTTCATTTTGTCGTTTAAGGACAAACTGTGGATGTGGAGTTATTCAGTCTCAGTGTATCGGGGGCGGACTGACACCTCTATTGTTGCGTTGGCACCGACATCAGGGTCGAGTGGATGGGGACAACACAGGGGTTAAAAAAATACCTGCAGTTCACAGGGTGGCCACTTGAGGCTGCGAGTCAATCCCCCACAGACTCCATTGTTCAAATGTCTAAAGTCTGGGGGGAGAAAAAAAAAACGACAGTTTTGGTCTCAGTCAGTCTTTGTTACCGTGACAACGCTGCAAGGGTTGATTACTGATTTTCACTCTATCGAATGCCACTGTGCATAATTGAGGGGGCGTGGCCTCTTGAGTGACACCTGGCCCGACCTTCTGCGGATGCCGCGACAGCGCCACGGCCCCCCGACCCCCGAGCCCTTCCGGCGCTCCGCCTCTGTCGCCTGTTTTCTCGGATGATGAACCGGGGAAGTGGGAGGAGTTAGGCGTGGAGTGACCCGCCCACTCCGAGCCTCATGATCACTCTGCGGGAACCTACGGGTACAACGTCGCGTCCACCACGTCTGTGGTCTCACGCCAGCGTGCGATTGTGAATCCGTCCGAAAGGAAACATGCAAAACCACGTCTCCGGATATGAACAGGTTGTCGCTCTCTCTCTCTCTCTCTCTCTCTCTCTCTCTCTCTCTCTCTCTCTCTCTTTGTTGATATCCCAATCAAAGAGCAAAAAGAGGAGAGTAGACAAAAGGTGCGACTCGTTCCGAAGACGACATTTTTTAGGAGGGGGGAAGGTTTTGATTGACAGCTCAGGAGTCGGGTGGTGTTCATCGCGCGCTCTTCGCTGCTCAATGGGATGAAAAGCGCAAAAACAAGCGGAGGCGGGAAACAAAGAGGAATCGGAGTTCGGCATGTATCATCTCGTCTTATTCAACTTTCTGAACTCATCGATCAATCAAATTCCATCTTCACTTGCGTTTAAACTCACAGGGAACCACAGAATTGATTGCTTTAATTTGCCCTGCCAGCACACACACACACACACACACACACACACACACACACACACACACACACTCTTAATCC
>JAFBJT010110278.1:76808-93160 GCA_016785325.1 Chascanopsetta lugubris
CAGCCACAACCCCCCCCCCCCCCCCCCACCCCCCCCCCCCTCCTCTTTTGTTTTTTTTTTTTAATTTTTTTTTTTTTTTTTATCATCCAGCACATGCACACTCCAGTGGACTCGCATGCATTACGTCTCTATCAGTCTTACTTACCCCTTTGGGGATGAAGTATCCACCCACCACCAAGTCATCCTGGGTAATCCTTCCGTTGCCTGGGAGAACTGGAAACAGCCTGCTCCCAGGGAGGGGTGCACAAAGACGGTTATTCAACAGCACCACACATTGATCTTCTCACACAGGGTGAGTGTGAGCGACTGTGAAAGAGCCACACACAGATAACCGGCACTTTCAAAGATATACTCGTCAATATACTGAATTCAAGGCGAGCGCGTCAATGCATCTGTATCAATAGGTGAAATGCCTCGGTCCGCACCTGAGAGTCTCTTTGACCAGTCCTCGGATGAGAGGTAGACGGGGAATGTCTTCCGCCGAGGCGACGGCTCTGGGTCCCAGAGTCTTGGTCACCTCGGCGTGGATCTGCTGTTGGACCTGCGGGTTCCGCGCCAGCAGGTACGAGGCCCAGGAGAGCGTGAAGGACGTCTGGAAGCACGGGACACAATCAGTCCTGTACAGTGAAGCATGTTTTGCAATTGTTTTGACTTTCTCAGCTGATATAAGAGTTACTATGAAGTTGCGTAAGCGTTAGGAAACAGGGCTTTGAGGGGAGAGGGGGGCCAATCCCACGTGCTGAGCAGACACGGGTGTCCACTCCGCTCGCAACCATCTTACATCACCTCGCTAACCTCATCCCCTCTCATTCCATTCTGCCGCGATTCAGTTGACTCACGTGTGCCGCGCCATGCAACGGGAAGGATCGCATCCAGTGCACTTCCTGCAGTGGAATCCTGACTGATACACAGATGTGAAACTCAATCCCTCCAAACACGTGCCTGCAGTGCTTCCCCTCCCTTATTAGACCACACCCTGATCCTTCTCCTCCTTCCTCCGTGTCGACCCACTCGCTACCACACGGCATCTCACACACTCTCCGTTGTCCCAACACATCCCCGGTCTGGCTCAGCTCTCACTGGCGTTTGACTTTCAGAAATGTGGGCTGATTAACGGAAAACGGAGAGAGGCCACACCTCCGCATTTTCACTGACTCGATCCAGTGAGCCCTCATCAGCCTGGTCCACATCCTTCTCTCTGCTTCTCTTAACCGACGTCCTGTCTCCTTTCATCCCCCTTGTCCTTTGGTTTGTTTCCCAGCAGGACTTCACAAAACCAACCCGATTAGATTCCGTAAAAGGAGTGGATTCATATTTTTTTTCTGCATTGTTGTGAAGGTACAATTCTTGTTCAATCACATGACCCCATTCGAGCCTGTGGAAGTTGCTCGTTAGGAGCGTGCGCCAAATGTTTCGGGCGTCCGGGTTGAGTTCCTGCCCACGCGTCCCAGAGGTGTAGCATCGCTCCCATCATGCATTAGGGCTACGAGAATGAGCGGCCGCTATCGCAGCCCATTGAAAATTGGATATTAACAATATGGATTACAAAGACCTTTGATCTCCCACCAATATGTCTGGAGGTGTCCTGCCAAAGAAACGCCGACATGTCTATTGTGGTCTCTGTCTGAGGGGTGGCGCTGCGTCCTGCTCTATCAAGACACCCATGGGTGGCAGCGATGAACTCACGCAACAGCGGCGTATTATAGTAACATCTCAAAGTTAGCTTTTTACTTTGAACGATAATCCGGTGCTCCAGCCTGCCGGGCCCTTACTTAGAGGACAGGTGTTCATTTTATTTTTTGTGGATTCAAGATCTGAGGTGAAGCCGCTCGCTTTGATGGAAAAGACTTTACAGTCGCGGCCTTGTTTTAGCAAACACCGCGCTGAATGGACCCCAGAGGTCAGGCTGAGGTCAACGTCTCCCAGCAGACTGACTAATGATAAAAAACCCGTCTACCCCATCGTATATGCCCCATCGTCCTTTTGACTGTTGCGTCCTAAGACCCGCCCCCCCCCCTCCCTGCCTCCCTCCCACTCGCTCATCGCACCAACTTGCTCCTAATCAACGCCAGCTGGCACAGACGCTGGCAACACCTCAGACAAAGCCTGAGAGGAATCATATGACAAAAGCTCATCCCAACACAGCTCGACGGGACTCGCCCCCCCACCCCACCCCCTTCCATCCTCCCCCACCATGTCTTGTGTTTTTCTCCCCCGCCCCCCCCTTCAAACGTCCATTGTACAGCCGACTCTTTTTGTCCTCCTCCAGTTACCCAGTCATTCGCTTTTTCATGACAGCGTCCCTTTCCCCCGGACCCCCCCCCCCCCCCCCCCCCCAGCTTCATCTCACCTCTGCCCAGTCTGTGCTATAACTCTGCCTGTGGCTAACATGTCTTGACAGCTCTTGTGTGCGCCGGGTAAAGGCGAATGCACCAAGGGGTCAGGTAATGGCTCAGCCAAGTCCACCCCCTACCGGGACGTGGCCGTTGCAACAAGTTCGACAAAAACACACACACCCTTTCATCCCGTGGCCCCTGGCTCAGCACAAAACACTCTACACCCGTAATTCTTATTAATCTGACAGTACCCAAAACAAATTAGGCCGTAGCTGCGCACATGTGCTCGCAGCGCGCGCACAGATGCTAACGCACGCACGCGCGCGCATCGTTCTTTTGGTGAGTTGTCAGGCGCCTTTTGTCTCGGGTCTTTTAAAAAAAAAAGATTTTCTGAGGCTTGTTAAAGACGACATGAAGGAACTTTGCGTAACGGACACATGTGCCATTGAAGTGAGGCGCCGCTCGTTTGCATGACCGCGCTCGCAGTCGTCGGGTGTGCGCTAGCATTCAAATGTAATCGGAACTGGGAACGTATCACAGCTGTCTGCACTCAACCGCCACGCAAGAGTGAAGCCACTATGGCCGCTGATGACCAAACAGAGCTAGCTAACGCCAGCTAGCTGACGCAATTTTGTCGTATATTGCACGTAGCGCTCACGCAGTCATTTTTTTCCTGACATTTCGTAAATAACGGGATCCGAATCTCGTGAATATAAGATATGGAGTTAAGTCATGGAACGTCCCATTGTGTCATTTCTGAAACAGCCGGTCCACTCAGTGTCATCAAAAAGTTGCCTAATGCACCTTTAAATTGGAAACAGACAGAGGCGCCACCGTTGAAAAATTTTTTTTTTTTAAACTAAATCTGGACCAAAGATCTGTGTGGCTGTGCCACATTATATCCACCCCCCACCCCCCCCCCCCCTCAGAGTTTCCTCTATTCTTTAACGCTGCTAATAAAAAATCTGATATGGAAACATGTGAACACAGATGTCTTGTAAAACAGTGAGATTAAGGACAAAGCCTCCTTGTGCGGACGGAGCAGACAAAACCATGGGAAACCAAATCTGAGTGAGAACGAGCTTGTCGGTGGGATCCTGTGTAACCCCACGATTCACTGCTCAGACCTGACGCTGGCACAGCAACACAGGCGAGGAAGGTGGCGCCAGAAACCCAACCCTGGAAACCCAACCCTGCCTCAGACGCACACACACACACACACACGCACTCACACACGTGCTGCGACTCCCCGACCGCCTGCACCGTATCCCCCGACACTCCTGCGTAAATACGCACCGTGTCGACGCCGGCCAGCAGCATCTCCGTCAGGTTGGCGTAGATCTCCTCCATGTTGAGCTCCTGCGTGAGGAGCATGTGTGTCAGCACGCCGCCCCTCACCTCCTCCCCCCGCTCCAGCTGGACCTTGATATCTCGAAACCTCTTATCGACATGAATCAGGCCTGGGATTAGACGGGGAGACGAATGGGAGAAGGGAAGGGAAGGAATGAATGGAGAGGGGATGGGGGTGGGGGGTGGAGGGGGGTGGGGGCGGGTGGTGAAGAAAAGGGAAAAAGAAGAGAGAGCAGGTTATGTAACAGAGGGACCCCCTTACTCCCACAGTCCCATAGTAAGGCGGCGAAGATTTATATGCAAATCAACATTCCTGTGAATCAAAGGCGGGCGAGTCCGTCGCTGTTTCCTGCTTTGAAAAGAATGATCATTGGACATGTTTACAATGAACGAGTGTAGGTTCTAGTCTCGGGTTCATTCGAGGCCCGTTTGGTCACATGCGGGAACGGGCATCGAACCTTTAAAAAAAAAAAAGGGGCATTAAACCAATCTAACAGGAGGGATGAGCTCCGTGTGTGTGTGTGTGTGTGTGTGTGTGTGCGCGTGTCTGGTTGTGTAATGTTCTGTGGAAGTGAGGAGGAGGAGGAGGAGGAGGATGGTTATCTTCATCAGGGGGAGACAGATTCATGAAGATCTCAGCGTCAGTGTAAATCAGGAACTTGCTACTTTGAGTTTTATCTTCTGCTGGTTGGAAAAAGTAACAATGCTCCATAACTCTGAATAAACAAAACAATGACATCATCCGCCATCACTCAGACTCACTGAATTTGAAGAGGCCGTCCCACGAGGCGCAGAATTCGGCCCAGGGTTTGGGGATGATGGGTCGGAGCCACTTGGGGATGGCGCCGGCGTACATTGTGGTCTTGAAGGAGCTGAACATGAGGTGGAGCGCGCTGATGTAGTCCTGCGTTTCCTGGGGGATCTCGTTCTCCAAACAGCCGAGTCGGCACTCGTACAAAATGACTGCCACACCTGCAAAGGTCAGTTTAAAGATCTGAACATTTGTCGTCATTTTTATCACCTCGGAAAAAATATATCTAAACAATCAGATGCTGACAAATTTCATGAATTGACTATCACCTGGTGTATGTTTACATGGGGGGTGGGTCCTCTCTACGGGGGCCACCATGTTTTTACGGTAGCCCAGAGTGGACATACTAAACATCTTTTGAGTTTTAATGACAACTGAAGTCGACCACAGGTTCCCCTGCGCGTCCAGAATCAGCAGGGCGAGGGTGAGGTGACGGACACAACATGCGACTTCACCTCTAGATGCCACCAAATCGTACCCACTGCGCCTTGAGACAGAGTGAGAAAGTACGGGGGAGGGCGGGAAAGCGCCGCGTACGTCTCTCACCGACCTTCCATGGCGTATTTGAAGAAGAGGTCGTTCACGTTGAGCACCACGGCTCCGTCGGGCCCCCGGCTGCGCAGCGTGCAGACCCTCTTCACCAGGTCGTCCACCACCTGGTTGACGTCGCGGCTGAAGACGGCGATGTCGCGGGGACGCATGATGAGCTGCCTGAGCACGCTCCGCATCTTCAGCCAGTCCTCGCCCTCGCTGGAGAACAGGAGACGGGGGTGAGTGTCGTTGCTGTCGTTGTCGTGGTGATGTGTCATGCTAATGCAATACACATCACGGTCACACATAGAGACGGAACAGAGCGGATCCTGGAATCCACATTGCCTGTCCACATGTTGGGAGACAAACTCATTCATTCCATTCTGACTCTAGAGATCAGCAGACTCACGCTGAGATGAGCCCGGTGGACCGGCCCCTCATGTCTCTGTACTCCTTCCACGACTCCATGTTGGCTCTCTGCGGGGCCGGGCCCTCTGCCCTCAGCACCTCGGCCACCAGGTCCCGGTCTGCCACAGACACCACCAGCTGGGGCCCGAAATGGGACTTGAAAATCTTCCCGTACTTCTTACTGTGATCCATCTACGGCGCAGAGGTTGTGATCATTAGCTGGTGCTGAAATATTCAGAAGTCTCGGAATCGATTCTCGACACAACCTGACTCATGGTGATGATAACAATGCACCTTTCTGACGAGTCGGCGTTTGCCAACACTGACACATTATCTCCAGTCCAACCAGTTCTGTAACAATGGAATTATTCAAATCTTAATTTACCCCACAGTAAAGGCCACCACAGTCGTTTTCTTTCCAGACACAGTTTGTTTTTTTTAAAGGTGCAGTGTGAAGGGTTGAGTGATGACTAAAGGTTGCATGTTGCAGCTGGTAGACTTTGGTTATTATTCAAACTCAAAGAGGTGCAGATTGTCGGTCCATGCTGGGTTACTGTGAATGGTGCAACATGATGCCCTCAATAGAGTGGACACGCTAATAGATTCAGGTGAAAATTAACGAACGAATAAAAAAAAATTAAACACATAAAGTAAAAGTGCACATGAATTGGAATTACAAAATGTACATATAACTTCATTCAATTATATTTCCACATATATAAATGGGGAAAATGAATAATTAACCAATGAATTGGCACAGCTACCTTACATTGGCAAAGATAGAAAAAGGGATGATGACATTAAATTACTTGATCGGGAGCATTCTTTGGATCTTTATCTCTGTAATAAACCATATCGATAGATGAAGAAAGGAGGCTGCATTCACGTGACCTCTTACAAAAGATGAGTCATGAGAGAAACTGCGAACACGTTGTCTAACTTCCAGTTGAACAGAGCCCGTGTGATGTCATCAGTGAGTCAGGAGCGTGCGGAACTCTCATGTACGTAAAACGTAAAGAAATACATAACTGGATTCATCGTGGTGGCGATGAGTGACACGTCTGAGCAGCTCACATCTTGACATTACATCACAGAATCACATTTCTCCGACAGGCGGACACATTCTCTCCGGCACCGTGTGAGAGAGAGAGAGAGGCTGCATCAACTCTTACAAAACCTCCCTGCCTCCCCTTCGCTGCAGACAGTGGAAAACTGCGCCGCAGTCCGAGCCCTCCCGTGCGCCTTTACGCAACGGGACTGTGCCATTTTACGCACGGGCGTCGAGCATAAACAAAGCGCCCCATTACCTGGATCTGGTGGATCCTGCTGAAGCCATCTCTCCAGAAGAACTCGACCAGGTTGGAGAGGGTGCTCGGACCCGGCATCTCCTTCAGACTCTTCACCCGCGTTGCCTCGCCGACGTCCGGTGGGATCAGCCTCGGGGGGATGGCCTCCTCTCCGGCCGCCGTGATCCCCAAAGCCTCGCTGGCTGCGGACTTGTGCAAAGCGCGTAAAACGAAAAGGAGCCGCTTGTTCAGCCGCTCGCCCTGGACGCTCCTCAGACACGTTGACGTAACTTGATTCAAGAATGCCATTTTTTTGTAAATTTTTTTTTTGTCTTTTTTTTTTTTTGCGTGAGCCCCCCAAAAAATGAAAAGTTATGGCGCGTCGGTGTTTTGGTGCAGAGTGTCCAAGAAGGCGCACGGGACTCAGAGCTGCAGATGCATGTTCTGAGCACGTGTAGGAGCTGGCCCGCCTCCTTGTGTATGTGTGTATGAGTGTGTGTGTGTGTGTATGTGTGTGGGTGTGTGTGTGTGTGGAGCTGCTGGGGAGAGAGAGAGTGGGTTGGGTTTTTTATTGAGGGGTCGCTGCGTTGTAGTGGATTGTACAACCTCAGGAGTGGACGTGGATTGGATGTTGGAGCAAACAGAAGGGAGGGAGAAGAGTCTGTATTCGGATGTGGGCGTTTCCTCCTCCTGCGCCCCCCCCCCTCCAAAAAAAGCTGATGGGTTCATTCTTCTCTGCATTTCAACGTGCCTCAGTTATATCACACCAATCAATCCCCCCCCCCCATCCCTCTCTCTCACACACGCACATACACAAACACACACACACAACACACACACACAGTCTGGGCCTGTGATCACCAGTGATTACCTGTTACATGAAGCCAAAAGTCATGTTTAGGATTATTAGTCAAACTGTCTTCTTTCATGTGCACAAACAAATCTCCACTTCAAGGCCTATATTTTAAAGGTGCAGTGTGTAAGATTTGGTGACATCTAGAGGCTAAGTGGCACATTGTATCCACCACGTCACCATTCTGAACATGCAGGAGAACCTACGGTCACTTCGTGTAAATAAACATTAATGGGCTCATTTAAGGGTGATGGGGGAAAATAAGACATTGAGGTGAATATGAATTAATGAACATGACAGTATGTTATTGTTTTGTAATATTTGTAGAACTTACAAAAATGGCCGAAATCTTACCCACTGCACATTTAAAAGGCAGAGAGAGAGGGGGGGGGGGGGGGGGTGTGTGTGTGTGTGTGTGTGTAGTCTGCAGGAGACAGAGGAGTATCTCAAAGCCCCGGCTCTCGCAGACATACGATTTATGCGGGACATTTCTCTCCGAGCCGACAGCCAAGTCAGGCCCCGCTCCCCGAGAGATGGATGTAGCAGCGTCAGAGCTAAACATGGCACTTCAAGCAAATGTGAAATATTTGCACATGATTCACGTCTCTGTCTCCGGGTACAGTCGGGCGGATCTAAACCTTTTTTTTGGGGGGGGGGGGGTTGTGATCCGCTCAGAGTGGACGTTTTAGGGGCCTCAAACCTACAACTTACAAAACGTTACACAACTTGTCTTTCCCATGTCACTTCCCTGGCGTTTTTTTAAAAAGGTACAGCGAGTGAGATCGCGGTGCAATGAAAGGAACGGGACGACAAATACAAATGTTTTTGTCCCAACTGGAAGGCATGACTTACTGTTTTCATTACTATCTAATATGGGAGTGGGTCCTCTCGGCGGAGGCCACCCGTGGCTGTATCATGGAGACAGTGGAGTGGATACAGTTTCAGAGGTGGGGCTGTGTTTTAGGAAAGCTGATGAAAGGCACAGAACCGGCGCAAGAGCATCTTCTTCCAGCCCTGTGGCTTTGATGCATGTTCATTCTATTGTAGAAAAATACAAGTAGACAACCTGCAGAGCTCTCGAACGTGTAAACATGTGATAGTGAAGTTGCTGTGTACGGATGGACGGCATGAATGAGCGTGGATGTGATGTGAATGCTGTATGAATGCCGGCCATATTGCCTCAATGCAACGGAGGGCGAAGTGAAGGTTGCGCCGCTGCAACTTCAACCACTAGATGTCGCCAAATCCTACACGCCGCACCTTTAACTTTACCCTCCACCTCTCGTCTGCGTCTCCGCCGACACGTGAGTTCAAATCCAGCTCGATACATCCGATTCCTCGCGAGCCAATCAGCTGCTGCCATTTCTCCACAATGCATGTTATTGAAGCTAACAGGCGACAGATAGATCCATTCAGGGGGAATTAGCCCCTGTTGTCTGAGCGAAAGGTGGCTGTGGAGAGGTGGCTGCTTTCCCACACTTGCCATTTCTGGCAGCTTACATAAGGCACCAGGCTCGGGATGTGTGAGTATCTGTCTTATTCTTTTTTTTCGACTGGAATATCTTCAAGTCGTCGGGAAACCCAAACAAACCCTCACCTCTCACTAGCCGCGGATTCTACACATGCCAAATCCTCCCCTAAAAAAAAGGTTCCAGAGCTCACTCACTCCATTCAAGGAAGAGAAAAATCGGAGAAAGCGCAACTCTCTTCTGAGCCAGAGTCAAACTCATCCACTGGCAGTGGTGGGGGAAATGTCCGACTATAATAAAGTTAGCTACTTTCGACCTGCTGCACGTGTGCAACACAAAAGACTTTGATTCTTACTCCGTCTCCTCTTAGGACAATTCATTAATCCCTCAGAGCTTCATGTCGCAATGGTTCAAAAGTTTAGAAACGTGTACAAATCCAAAAATCAGTTCCTCTTTTCCGCTTAGGCAACATTACAAAGAAGACAATTCTCTAAGAAATCGCATGCAGAGATTAATTTTTGATGTTTTAATCTTTAAACTCTGAGCCACATTACACAAAACTGGATTAAGCCGAGTCAAATTTGGTTGCCTTCTCAGATACAGGGTTCTCTGCAAAGTCAACGTGACAGCGCTGATTCCGCTCTCTGATGTGCCGTCTAACCTCGTCCTCCATCCAGACATTTGTAGATAAAAAAAGTTCCTCCGACAATAAATCACAGCCTTTCCGTGGCGTGGAAGGCGTCTGTCTTTTCATCCCGACGCAGATGTGCTTCAGGACCAGTCCCTCTCTTCCATTCAGACCCAACAGAAGTCGACATCTGGACAGAGTCCGTAAATCATTTCATCTGGAAATGCCGGAGCTGTGGCGGAACCTTTCACATCCATCACAGGGAGCGGCTGAGGCCCTGCAGGCGTCAGTCGCTGCCCTCTCACCAGATGTGCCAGCCCGTGCACCACTGGGTGTCATTACCTTTAGATAATGTTCACTTTCCTGCGTTTCTGTGCTGCTGCTGGTCTACATGTAGCCTCCACGTGCAGCATTGTCTCTTAGCTTCATGCAGGAGTCGGAGTCTGAGTCCGGTGCTCGAGAGCTGCGAAGGAAGCCACAAGAAATGAAAGAGTGAGGCTTTGTTTATATGCTTTCTTTTTTTTTTCAAGCATATCTGGCTGCCTCTTCCTCTTCGCAGTGTTAACTTTCATAAAATAACTTACTTTTTCACATTGATCTGCTCCAATTCCAGTCAAATAAGCTCATTTTGCATTAACATTGTGTGACATTTTCGGAACAAATCACAAAAACAAAAGAGGAGATTCGACAAACAGCACCAACTAGTGGACTGGAGGTCCGCTAGGAGCCATCTCCTGGGACAATAGCAACTAGAAGAAGGCACTATTATGCTCTGCAACATTCCTAAACAGAGTCATGTCAGCGGTATGAATCAGCAAAACATAACATGTTCTTTTAGTTTTGTTGCAGACACACAGAGCTGTCTTGGCTCGTAAGGCTCTCCCGAGTTGTATGGGTGGTCCGTGGACTGCAGAGGGGTCCTCTCGATCTTCTTTTTTCACTCTACCTCCAGTTGGAGCAGACGTCACTGTGGCAGTCGGCCTCTGATTCATTTGTCTCATTCAGTGGGGGCCACACTTCCCTCATGGACCTGGAACAGTTAGTCACATGAGAGTGGGCCAGCTGGCCAAACAGTCTGGAGCTGGAGCAGTGGACAGTCCAGGTAAACAATGTGAGACTGTCAATCCGTTCTAATAAAGACGCAATAATCCATGAAGTGATCCACGAAGACCCTGAAAACAAGTACGTTAGGTTTCCTTTAAGATAATACACACCTCTTTTTATACACATTTTTAATCATTATGTTCTTTAAGTTGCAGAATATTATGTAACAGCCTATAAGGTGCAATGACATGACCCATTGAGGGGAGGCAATTGAATGATTCCATGTTGTGTTGTCTCTTAATGGTCACTAGAGGGCACACTTTGCCACAGGGTTGTCTGTTTACTTTGTAGGACGTCTAGCTTGGTGTGTGAGGTTGAGGGGTTTTCAATATGCAAAAATATAACTTCACCACTACATGGCACCAAAAACTACACATTGTACGTTCTCCTTGGGAGTTGAGCACTTTTTCCATCATCATCATCATCATTCCCATAGCTGTTGAAGCTATGGGAACAGCTAGCTGAGCAACGTTTAAACAGTAGCATTTAGCAACTCACCAGGGTCTCTTTCATCCTTTATACCCATTTTATGTTATTATATGTTTAAATAATTAAACTGTACTTTAACATTTCGGTTTAGGACCCTCGGAGGGACACAAATGAGCTGAGGGACGTGAAGTTACGGTGACACAGTACCGGCAAATTCACTTCAGAGCTACAAAGGAAATGCTTTCCGGTTACTTTCAAAATAAAACTTTTTTTTGATCTAGTTTGAATTTCCCAGAAAATGCAAGTGTAAATGCGAAATCTGCTGAAAGCTTATGTAAGCCCCACGGCAACACTTTATTTTAAAGGTTTGAAACAAACGGCTTGTTACTGAGTGCATTTGATGTATGCGATATTGAGTAGAAACATTTCTCTGAAGCTCTCCTAATGTATCTAAATGGATCGAAAAATACAAAGTGAGATATTTAGGAAATCAAATTACTGAAAATGACCTTTACAATTTGTTGGAGGCGTAACTTCGAGGCTCAACAACGGCTCCATTTCATTTCTTATTTTATTTTTTCATCAAAGTCACTGACTTCCTGTTTCAGTGCCGATGTTCCCGGATAGAAGACATTGTTTACTTCCGGTGTGAACGGCGAAATCCTTCCTGGAGTTCCCGTTCTAAACATCCATGGTTCTTTTTTTGTCTTGTTTAGATTCATGATACCACGTGCGTTATTAATATAATTAATCGCCATAAAATGTCGTCTGATGATGAATTAATTGGACCTGCTCTGCCCCCGTTGTTCAGAGGAGGGGGCGAATCAGATGATGAAGATGGGTGTAAGTATGAAAATCAGCCCGCTTTGTTTGATTTTAAATGTGATATAAGCCCCTTTAGTTCGTGTATGGAAGCTTTTCCAGCGGTGTTCGGTTGTTTTTCCTCCCTGTTTGTGCAGTTGTTGGTCCCGCTCTGCCTCCGGGATACACGCGGGGAGAAGCGTCGAGCTCGTCGGATGAGAGTGAGCAGGAAGTGTCGGTGAAAAGACTCAAGACCGGACACTCGAGTGGAGACGAAGCTGCACAGTGGGTTCACTCTACATGACCGAATGTTATTAGGACGCACGCGAGATTGTAATTGTGTACGTTAGAGTGACATCTAGTGGGGGAGGTTGTGGGTTGCAGCTGAATACCCCCCCCCCCCCTCACCACCACCTATGTAGTAGTAGGGTTGGGGTAAGGGGTGATCTGTGAAAGCCCAAAGATGATTGTTTAGTTCTTTCTGGGTTTCTGTATAAACGTGACGCTGCAAGATGGCCGCCCCCGTAGAGAGGACCCGTTCCATGTATGAATAAAAGAGGCTCTATTCGGGGGTAATGAAAACAGTTCATGCATTCATGTTATTATTCAACACTTAAATGTCGAATAGTGGACCTTTAACTTTTGTAAGTGCTGGTGTTCAACTGTGGTGCTCAGCTGTAACTTGATGGCACATGTGAGAAAAGACTTCCTTGTGAAGAGGATGGTCTGAGTTGTCAGCTATGAACCACAACTCCGGTCAGAGAGTTGATTCCAGGAGAGATTTATTAGAGATTGGAACAACCGGTCGAGAGGGTGAAGGAGATATTATTCTAAAATAAACAAAAAACTCAAAAAACACAAATGTTTCTTTTGAGCAGGGCGGAGAAAAGAAGAACACCCGATGATGATGGTTTCTTTGGACCAGCTCTGCCTCCAGGATTCAAGAAACAAGACAATTCACCCGAGAGGTGAGCAAAAGAATATGTGTGAATGATAAGAAGAAGACGGCAACTAGGTGTCGGCGGCAGCGTGAGTAAAGAGGAGCTGTAACTCCGTAGTGTTCCCTCAGGCCGCCTGTGCTGGGACCAGCTTTGCCACCAGGGTTTCGCAGAGCAGCATATGAGGAGGAGGAGGAGGAGGAGGAGGATGATGGTGAGGGTGTGCCAGGGCCGGCTCTACCCCCGGGATACCAGGCCTCCAGCAGCGAGGAAGACGACGAGGACGTGATTGGCCCGATGCCGTCCGTGGGGCCCGTCTGCGATTCTGTGGCTCAGGACTTTGAGCACAGAGCACGAAGGATGAAGGAGAAGCTCACAGGAACCGTGAGTCTTCTTTTTCCGTCCCTGAGATTTTGAACCCGAAACACCTCTCGCATACGAAGAAGACCCACCTACTACAGGAAGATTTAAGGTGGTCGTCTTTTCTTCCCTTGGGTGTGTTTGTGTGTGACCCCAGGAGGCTCCTGAGGTGGTGAGCAGAGAAACATGGATGACGGAGCTCCCGCCAGAACTGCAGCATATTGGTTTAGGGGCCCGGACTTTCAAGAAGAGATCGGGTCCGGAGAACAAAGACCGCTCCATTTGGACAGACACACCAGCAGACAAGGAACGCAAGATCAGGGTAAAACAACTTCTCACATTACCAATAATTGGTACTAATTCTGGCTCCATATCTTGTATTTGTCATATTTATGACTGTGTTTCAATGTTCTGTTCTTCTCTGACAGGAACGTCTTGAGAAAAAGAATAAGGGCGAAGAAGAGAAAGACACTGCCCCACAAGTATCACACAAGGACATAGAAATGGCAGAGAAAGTGTCAAAATATAACGTAAGCATTCCCATTTTCTGAATAGCCCCTACATTAAATGTGTGAATGGAGAAAAAAAAAGTTTTTCAATTTAAAAATGTCTCCACCGCCAGGAGACCAAGCGCGCGGAGTCTCTGATGAGTTTGCACTCAAAGAAGATGGAGGAAAAGGCGAAGGAGCAGGTCAACAAGCCGGTGGAGAGGAGGCCGTTCGATCGGGACGCAGACCTGCAGGTCAATCGCTTCGACGACGCCCAGAAGCAGCGTCTGCTCAAGAAATCTCAGGAGCTGAACACAAGGTTCTCCCACAGCAAGGACAAGATGTTCCTTTAACCGTCAGCCAAGAGCGGGAGGCACTACAATGCGCAGAACTGCCGCCACAGTCGTGCTGTTGACATTTTCATAAAGTTTTTGTACCGTACGGACACTTGTGTATGATACTTGTATGTGGCATTTTTATTTTGTGTTGATCTATGAGATATAAAGGCCTCGATGTTAAGGCAATCTGGTATAAAGCTAGACCTTGTTTTCTTTCAGGAGACACTGTTTCAGGACTGACGATACAAAAGGAAATGCATTTTTCTCATGTTGATATTCAGTACATGTAGTTTATGTTTTCAAGCCCGGCAATAATCACACTTCCTTTACACCATCATCAAGATCAGGAACTTATCTCCAGGGACGAACAGTCAGACAGACAAATGGCGATTGAGACATGAGTCATCTTCAGGTTGTCATCTTAAAGACGGGTAAATGATAATAGTAATATCATGGACCATGTTTATCTTAACAACCTAAAATATAAAAAATGTTATCACAGTAAATTTGTTTACTCCTTGTGTTCGAAAGACGTTGTAGCGTTGTCTTGTCACTATGGACATCCTACTCTCAGACACACTGTTGTTATAAACATACCCGTCCATTAGGAGCAGAGCCCTTAGCGTCAAACGCACAGAAACAGTAAACAGCCATGAGGACTTTTCTGCATTAAGACACCTAATTGGGAATATGCATGTTTACCATGAAAGCCTGTAACTTCCCTTATCGATCAGCTGTAACACCAATCCCCTTCCTCACACCTGCACAGATTAGTCTCATGACCCGACTCGGGTCCAGGTTGCTCACTATCACCCCTCTTAATCCAGGCAAGCTTTCTCAGCCCCCTTCCACCCCTGCCTCTGACAGTCTGCTGCCTCTCTTGTGCCTCTTCCATCCTCTCTTCGTCTTGTCCTCACACAGTTCTAGTTCATGTTCATCACAGAGAACGTATTCTCGCACAAACGCGTTGAGCCAAACCAGCTCAGCATTTTCTTAACAGATGTTTGTCTGTCTTGAAATCTGCCTTTATCCAGCTGACGGAAGAAGTTGTCACAAGAGAACGCCGTTGGGCGACGACTGCGCCCCTCGCTGTCACACTCTGGTGCCGATCTGGTGCTGATCACCGGCGTCAACGGAAAATGGAGAAGAGAAGAAAAGCCTGATCTCCTTTTCTACAGCTGCAAACTCCTGAATGCGCCTTTTAAATTCTCCCGAAAGAGACGCAATGTCTGTTGGATACCTCCTCATACGCTCAGTGCCAGAGGGCAAGCCACACAACGCTGCTGCCATCTTGTGGTGAAAGAGAAAACCCCAATTTCTGAGTGTGAACTTATACTCTGGTCACAGTGGTGGCAGGCCTCAAGTGATGAATTATTTGAGGGAGGCTGCAGGGCCGTATGAAATTTGACCACGGGCCGCAATTGGCCCTCGGGCCGGACTTTGGACATCAGGACCTAAGGGTTTCTTCGTGAGGGTAATCCGGGCGGAGAATTCCCGTAGAACTCTGACTATGTGTAGTGTATTGGTAGCCGTAACTTCTACGCCTTTGATTGAAGGGGCACACACACATAATAAAATAATTACGCCCCTTTTAGTGTTCTAGATTAATTTTTCTACTTAAAATTGAATAAACCTTTTTCCTGCGTGTTTAAGGACTGTACGAAAGTCCAACTCATCTTAAGCAACATACCATAAGAAGATCACAGCACCTCTGCCCCTTAGATCAAAGGCATAGAAGTGGAGGTCAACAATACACCACACATGGCCAGTGTTCTACAGCAATTCTCAAAGAAACCCTTCAAATCAATAGATTAGAAGCAAGCTGCACTGTTGGAATTTCCTCTTCCTGTCGTTTTGTGTCTTTTGTGTCTCCGTGTCTGTGTTTTAGTGGTATGTTGTGATTTGACCTTTTCAGTCCGCTTTTGTGCGCTTTGATTAAAATGAGCAGGGATCCGTGGCTGATTGGGAGTTGATTTCAAATAGACTAGATACATAGATCAACATAAATCATTGCTCACCGTGGTGATGATTTAATTTGTGCATGGGTGTGTTTCGGTTTGGTTTGTAATGCCAGTCTATTGCTGTGGTGCTGGTGAGCCTGCACTACCATTAGGACGCCATCATGTAGGGGTGTGTGTGTGTGTGTGTGTGTGTGTGTGTGTGTGTGTGTGTGTGTGTGTGTGTGTGTGTGTGTGTGTGTGTGTGTGTGTGTGTGTGTGTGT
>JAFBJT010110278.1:94346-96846 GCA_016785325.1 Chascanopsetta lugubris
GTACCTTTTAAAACCCTTTTCACAATAAACACACATTTGGCATCTGCTGGAACAACACTGGAAAAACTCAACATGTCAGGCTTCGCTAAGAATTCTTCTTTTATCGCCTCAGCAAATCACAAAACTGAGCTGTTGATGAATTATACATGTAGAGTGTGGGTGCACGGCTTATTATGCAAATGACCATTTCACACTGGATCATTTTGCATTTTTCTGGGATCCCCTTTGCCAAACTCCACATGAACAGAGCTCATGTGTCGGGACCTCGCTGTGTGTGTGTGTGTGTGTGTGTGTGTGTGTGTGTGTGTGGAGTAAATGTAGACTGTCTGGGTTGGGGTTGTGGATTTAGACATCAGGAGGTTGGCATGCTGATTACAGCGCTCTGAGGCCACAGAGAACCACAGGAACTCTCTCTCTCTCTCTCTCTCTCTCTCTCTCTCTCTATCTCTCTTTTTTTCTCTTTCTTTTTCTTTCTCCTTTCTCTCTCTCTCTCTCTCTCTCTCTCTCTCTCTCTCTCTCTCTCTCTCTCTCTCTCTCGCTCCTCCTTCTCTTTCCAGCAGCATCTCTCCATCAGTTGGGGTTAATTTGCAGGGATGGAGGTGAACAGCAGCAGGCCTGAGGGCCAATGTATCCAGCCTCCCTGCCTCATTATGATCAGCCCAATCACGGCACTTTGCTCCTTTCATCCGTGCTCTTTGTACGAGCTCAACCTCGCTCATTTAGCTAATGCACATTTAAACACTGAGCTTCAGGAGCAGAACGAGGTACATTTCATGCCGCAGCAGACGAGAAGTGCTGCTGACACACTGTTATTCTTCCAGATTAACACATTTCATGTGGATCCGTGTTCCGGCTCCTGTGCTGCTCAAAACCCCAAAACGAGGTCTTGCGAAAAATCCCCGCCGAGTAGATGAAAGTGGCCTCTCCTCTATCGGTTCACATCCGTGCAGTGTCCACGTATTTATCAATCAATAGAGCCGACCCCCGACTTTCCTGGAAGCGATCTGGGGCTGAGAGGATATCCTATTTTACGTAGCCGGCTGCCAGCTCCCTCTCACATCTAATGATTACCTTATGGCGAGGAGGAAATAGCCAGCAGTTCCACCACAGCCATGCTGGGACGGACAGACGCACAGACTGCACCACCAGCACTTTGGCTGCCTCCGACAGTCCCGTTGACCCGGGAGTGGGATTTAAACTGTCAGTGAACGGGAAGACAGGAGCCTACGTGAGTTATGGCTTACAGGGAAGGGGGTTTTGTGCGAACCCCGTGTCGGAGTGGAGTGGAAAATGTGTGAGTTTGTGGAGCGTGAGTCTGTGTCGTGTCTTTCATGAGAAACGGGGTCAGTTGTTGGTTATCATCGTGGCTTTTTCCAGCCAGCCCATTGGTGGCGGTGCATATCCGAGAGTTCCGCCAGCTGCTGACTCAGCACCAGGGAAAGACTTAGAAGTTCGGCCCAACTTTGTTTTGACTACACAGGCTTTATGGTGTGTGAAACATCCTCGGCGGGTTTAGGTTTCATGTTGTGATCGAGCGGAGTGATCACAGGAGTCCGTGTTTGTGTGGCACACTGGAGAATATTCTGGTTTTCACTCACTTTAGATTATATCAACAACTGCAGCATCTATCAAAGTATCAAACACATGGTTTTGTGCGGAGATTCAATATCCGCATAGGGTTTATTCTCCTTACTTTGTTGCTTACTTGACTTTTTGTGCAGTGCCCTAAGTGGGTTAGGATAACAAACTCTGTACTTTTACTGATACTGACCAAATTATGTTGGAACCAGTGAGCACTGATAACAAGAAATGTGTGTTCCAATATTAGCTAAATGAAATGCGGAGAAGGACACGGCCACAAGATGAGTTCACTTTGATTCGGAGCTTTAAAGAGAACAGATGCAGCTTTGGTCAACACCTGAGGTTCGCAGCTAATGTTGGCAGGTAAGGTTTGCTGCTAACGTCTACAGCTAGTGCTCACAGCTAATGTTAGCCGCTAATGTCAACAACAAATGTTAGCAGTTAATGTCAGCGGCTAATGTCAACAGCTAATGTTGGCAACTAACGTCAACAGCTAATGTTAGCGGCCTATGTTCGTCTCGCTGTATGAGAAATCTGGAAGAGGAGAACTGCTGACAACATTGTCGGTACATTTTCTTGCTACTTTTATCATTTCCTCTTGTAGTTTACTCGCCATTTTCACCATCTTTGGTATTTCAAGCAGAATATGTGACCAAAAAAAGGTACGATTTGGATATCGGCATGTATCACTGGTTCAGATGTTCCCACCACTAGTACTTGGATTTTGTTCTATACTTGAGAGAAAACACTAATGAGCTCCATTATGAATTCTCACATTTTTCACATTGTTACTTCCCAGTAGTAATATGTAATACTAGAATTAAAGCTCCACTCCTCTCAAAAGGATTTTGCTAACAAAGATATACAAATGACATTGTTCCCAATTCCCAGACAGTCAGTCATACCTCTGATTGAGTCC
>JAFBJT010110278.1:101846-104531 GCA_016785325.1 Chascanopsetta lugubris
ATCATTAGAGGTCACTCGGTGTTACAGACGAACCTTTAAAGGTGCAGTGTGTACGATTTGGTGACATCTAGAGGTGAAGTTGCATGTTGTATCCATCAGCTCACCCTCACCCTTCAGAGCATGAAGGAGAACCCATGGTCAACTTCAGTTGTCATTAAAAACTCAAAAGATGTTTAACGCATCCGCTCAGGGCTACTGTAAAACATGGCGGCCCCCGTGGAGAGGACCAGCTCCTCATGTAGATACATTAATGGGCTCGTTTAAGAGTAACGGGGAAAAAATATGAATTTATGAAGATGTAACATTTTTTTATAAGTGACAAAAATGACCAAATTCTTACATACTGCACCTTTAAGTTGGGGTCAGTGACTGCCCCTCACTAAGACTGAGGCACACGAATCAGATATCACTTTTATGGATTTAGTTGACTTCTCCAACACCTTTCGAGGACCAGTTGACCTCACAGGCGAGAAGCCCCGCTCCCAGTATGGCTTCAAGTCAAGCCTGAGGTCTGTGCTCAGGTCAGTGGCAACATGTCAAGGGCGGTCAGAGTTGGGTTAGGCATGTGGAGCTCCATGGAAAGTCCTAATAAGGATAGCAATGTAAACCTGTGTGTTGGATCGAAGTCTGTTGTCATTGTCATTTCATGGAAAGTACATCCACCCATAACAAAGATCCTACATGAGTCAAGGTGCAGTGTGAAGTTATCACTTCTAAAAAAGATTACAAAACAATTGCATACTGATATTTTCATGAATTTATAATCACCTTCATGTATTTTCCCCCCATCACTCTTAATTGAGCCCATTAATGTATCTTTGCATGAGGAGCGGGTCCTCTCTATGGGGGCGGCCATGTTTTTACAGTAGCCCAGAGTGGATGTACTAAACATCTTTTGAGTTTTAATGACAACTGATGGATACAACATGCAACCTCTCCTCTAGATATCACCAAATCATACACACTGCACCTTTAAGGTTCATTTAACAAGGTTGATATAGGCCTAGATCTAAGACTAGGGTTAGGTTAAGGCTAGATTAGGGTTCAAATGAATACATTGTGTGTGTGTGTGTGTGTGTGTGTGTGTGAGAGAGAGAGAGAGAGAAAGAGAGAGAACAGAAAGTAGCCGAGAAATGGAAAATGAAGAAATTGCAGGTTGTGTATATTCTGGGATAGAAACTCATGCGTCACATGAATGTGGGGGAGAGACCAAGAGAGAGAGAGAAGGGGGGGGGTTTGTGGGGAGAGGGGGGGGGGGGTTGTGGGGACGACGACTCCATATGAGCAGCATATGGCTGCACACGTCTGCTCCACTCACTTGTTATCCTGACACACTGAAGACATTAAAAGTTGGAGGAAGTAAGAGCGAGCGAGAGAGACCGAGGGAGGAGGAGAGAGGGGAGGGTTCAGAGAGAGAGAGAGAGAGAGAGAGAGAAAGAGAGAGAGAGAGGGGGGGGGGAACAGGGTGACTGAGTCAGGAGAAAAGGGGGAAGTCTCCATGAGGGGAGAAAAAAGGGAGGGAAGGGGAGCGAGCAGAGAGGAAGACAGAGGGGTTACATGTGGTTATCTGAGGTAGCCGTGGAGTTATGGAGCGAGACAGAATAGCCGGTAAGTCACTTTCCCAACTTATTTGATACTTTCCACTTCCTGTCCGGGTTGTTTTTCTTTTTGCGCCTGCGTCGAGGCGAAGAAGTGGCAGCAGCAGTCGTCTGGATGTCACCCCGGGTTGTGTTTTCTTTGCCCCCCCCCCCATCCGTCTGTCTGTCTTTACCCCTTCTCATTTACTTCTGATTGAATGAACACACACTATGTCTGAATCGGCAGCATATGCACTGCACCAGTGAGTGAGTGAGTGAGTGAACCTCATGTGATGAGCTGCCAAAGATGACTTCCCAGAACGACAATGCATAATCTGACCCCCACCCCCCCCACCGACTCCCCCGGTGCCAAGTGGCCTCTGCGCTGTAATTGGCATCAGGCTCTTTGGGGTCGCACCCTGACTCGCAGCTGACCCACTCCACTGTACACACACACACACACACAACACACACACACACACACACACACACACACACACACACACACACACACCATCCATAAGAGTGGATTTAAACCCCCTGTCATCGTACGACTGGAATTTAAAGCCCGGGCTCCAGCTGTCAGATTAATTCTGACTGACACCGATGGTTTATTTTAAGTCGCCGGGGAAGGAGAGCGCGTGCAGATCGTGTGTCGGCTAATACAATTTCAACAAGACGCTTCCGAGGAGCGTTTGGTTTGAATCAGACGTCCGCGCGCTTGCCCCCGTTTTTTTTTTTTCTCATCAGTGATTCTCCTTTAGTCACTTAACTTAATTACTTTTAAACGTTGTCTTTGTTTCGTGTGAACAGACTCCCGAAGAACTTCTGCTCAGTCTATAGTCGGACGATTAGCACTAATCTAGCATCTTGCAGTGATTAAGGCCGGACCTCACGCCGAGAGACACTCTGCAAATTAGCCTTTAATTCCAGCGTTAATAAGGTGGCTGAGCTGACTGAGCCATACGATGCACACAGAGGCGTCGTCGCCACTTGGGGGCAGTGTTGCTGTGTGATTCCTCTCCCTCGCTGCTCTGCCTTCCATTTGCTGAAAGTTCTGTGAAATGTTCCATGTGGATGATTCATGTTCTGGAGGATTTAAAGAAAG
>JAFBJT010110278.1:104725-124097 GCA_016785325.1 Chascanopsetta lugubris
ATCACACCAAATCTTACACACAGTGCCTTTAAAGAGGCACTGTTGTAAATGGACACACTCTATAAATGTTTGCAAGGCTGTGTGAACTATAAGCTAAAAACAACAACATTTACATGTGGCACCCAGACCATAGATGCCTCTCTAATAGAGATAATCAATTATATTATGCAATTCTGCATTATTTTATTGCTACTGCAATGCCTAACACAAAAGCTATTCATTTATATAGTCACCATTTTCATCGGCAAACTTTTTTAAAGCTGTTGTTTGAGGTAGGAATAAAAGTCCATTCTTGATCTATAGTTTCACACAAGTAAATATAAACTAGATTTGAGCTTTTTGAAAACATATGTTCACAAAGTATCATTGGAAATACAATTTATTTCTTGTATTGAGAATGTCCAGTATTGACAGTGTTTACTATTGATGTTCCACTGATTCAGTATTTTTAATGTGCACTTTGACACTTTAGTTATGCTGTGTGTGAGATTTGGTGACATCTACTGGTACAATGAATTTCTTAAAGCTGGCGCCGGTTTAGAATATGCTTATTTCACACTGGGGGCTCTGATTAGAAGTAATGGCGACACAGATGCAAGATTTTCTGCTCAGTAGTTTACTGAAGTTGAGTAAGATATGGTTTTCTGCAACAGCACAAGAGAAATATTTAACATATAATCAGTGCAACAGTAATTAATCATGCTGTGTCACAACATGTCACTGATAGATTACAGACAATATAACTTCTGGGACAATTTAACAAATTACAAATAAATATAAATAACTGTGTGATTAGTATCACCAAATGAAAAGGGTTTCACTCATATGCACAAACACTGTACAACCAAACATCCTATATCTGGTCTCTGGAAACATGGGTCTGTATGTTAGCTAGCATACTCTGTCCACTCTGGGCTATTGTAAAAACATGGCGGCCCCTGTAGGGGGGACCCGCCCCTGACGTAAATATAAATTAAAGGGCTAATTTTTAGGTTAGGCAAAAAGCAAGTGATGCATTGGGTGATTATACATTTGTAAACATGCCTGTAGAATTGTTTTGTTTTTTCAGTTGATAGAAGTGACACAAAATCTACCAATATCTTACACATTGCACCCTTTGTCACTTCTATATATAGAAATACAATTATAAAACACTTATATGCAGACATTTTTCTGAATGTTTAATCATGTCAATATGTTTTACATAACCCTAAAATGAGCTCTTTTATGTATATCTACATCAGGAGCGCGGGTCCTCTCTACGGTGGCCGCCATGTTTTTACAGTATTCCAGAGTGGATGTACTAAACATCTTTTGAATTTTAATGACAATTGAAGTCAAGCATACGTTCTCCTGCATGCCCTGAAGGGTGAGGTGATGTAATGTAACATGCAACTTCACCTCTAGATGGCACCAAATCTTGCACACTGCACCTTTAAAAGTAATTTGCAGTGCAGGATATGATTTCCGTTCCTTTATTTTAATCATGAGAAAAACGAACAGACCAAATTAGATGAAGTTCTTCGTCCCGAAGGTTGGACGATGAAATCATGGCTCTATCACTGACTGCTGTTGATTTAACGACTTTTTTTTGGGACTTTTTACCATTTGAAAATAAAGCTGTATAAAAATAAAAAGAGTATTCTGTCAGTGTAACCTAAACTAAGGTGGTTGTGTCTGCAATAGAAGAAAGGTCATAAACAAATAATGTGCATATACTGTATAATGTCTGCATTTTAGCTTATTAGAACAAAATAATTTATTCAAAAAAAAAAAAGCCAAAATATATTATAAATGTTAAGATGACTTTTTCTGTAAATGTACTGGTCCGCTCTGTCACACTTAAATGAAAATTGGATATACGTAAAATGGTAAACAATCCCAGAAGGACACTGTTGAACCTTTTGACTTTCAAAGTTTTCCATCTTTTAAATCATGTTGTATGATGGCATTTTAGATAGAGTTTTTACTTTGAAGCCATGAAGATGTACTTTATCTGCAAGTTCTGTACAGTTGAGCCACAATGCCTTTGTGTTGGCGTCTCTATCAGAAATCAATGACCATTGAATTTGGGTGAATATCAGAACAGAAAGGGATGAAAAGCTGACATGAATACGTGCAATCCATTTCAGAGAGGATTGCTTGAGACTTGTGCATGGACCCTGTAATCCCATTGCTCCATTTCATGGAGCTTTACCCAGAAGAGCTTATCCCCAGCATCTAACCCCTCTCTCCATTTGGTAAGATGGGAACCAGACTGGGAAAAAGCAACAGGACTGATGGGAAAGATCCCGTGGAGGACCCATGAAGATTCCCATGAAGTTCTACAAACAGTCCTCAGAATCAAAATTATTGGACATTTCAAACACAATTATCAAACTGATGTTTTGTGTATGAAAATGATCCACCGTTTTGCTTGACCTATACCAGTGATATTAAACTGGTGGGCTGCGACCAAAAAATGGGTCACGGACATGTTCCCAGTGGGTCACGGGCCTTTGACCGGGATAAACAGTTAAAGGTGCAATGTGTACGATTTGGTGATATCTAGTGATGAAGTTGCATGTTGTACCCATCACCTCACCCTTCTGAACATGCACGAGAACCCGTGGTGACTTCAGCTGTCATTAAAGCTCAAAAGATGTTTCGTCCGTCCACTTTTACTCCTGTAAAATCATGGCGACCCCCATAGAGAGGACCCCCTCCTCATGTAAATATGCATTAATGGGCTAATTTAAAGGGTAATGGAAAAGGAAAGAAAATATTTCGGTGACTATAAGTTGATGAAAATGACAAAAATAACAGAATCCAACACACTGCACCTTTAAGAAAAATAATCCATGCTTCTATTTTGAAGATCATTTTTTTATGCGTTGGAGTGCCCCATATTCACACTCCTCAACAGTAGGGGTAGCAAGCAATGCCTTTCTTCTGAGACGGATTTTCTTATGTTGAGGACAAAAGAGGACACATGTATGTTTTATTACCATGTGTCCCTAAGATGCACTTTTTGGTTTTTAATTAAAATGTAAACAGTGATACTTCCCTCTCTAGCATGGCCACCTGATGGTTATTTTTCTTTATCATTAAACTTGTTTTTTTGTGTGGTATTCTGTACTATCTCAAACTGCACAACCGTTTCATTTAATACATTTCAAGTTAAAAACGAACCTTGGTTTGGGTGATGGTGGGTCCCGAAGCCAGACCATTTGGGAACCACTGCCCTATATGTTACTTGTTGGGCTGTGTGAACCCTAGATAAGTCACGCTGCATGTAATGAATATATACAGCACTTGTCAAACCCTCGATGTGATGAATTTAAATCCATGTTAGTCGCCAGAATTAAACTGCTTGACACTGACTACTGAAAATACAAACGTTAAATCCGCTCACTCAATAATGCAATTAAATAGGTTAAGGTATGGAGTCAGCATTTGAAGGGGAAATCATAATGGTAGTCCAGCTTCGCAGCAGACAGATAATGTTCAATCTCTGAGGAGAATTTGATGTGAAATCATCTTCATAATAGGAGCAACAAATCAAAATTGAGACGACAGTGAAATAGCTCGCCTCTGGCACAGAGTGCAGGAGGGCATCCTCCATCAGCAAGAGGTGGGTGCAGAAGCTGTCATACAGGAGAACATAACTTTCTATCTGTCTTCATCTGGAGACCGAGGTTGGGAGGAGGAGGTGGGGTGGCGGAGCTGCTGCTGGTGGGTTTGAGTCCCTGGACCAGAGGGAAGGATGCTGCTGTGATCCAGGCATAGCCTTTGATCTCTTGGATGACCTGAGCCACTGGCTGGACTCTGGAAATGAGCACATCAGAGGCCTGTGGGACCCAATCCATCACTTCCCGGTCAGAGACACGCGCACACGCACAGAGGAGACAAGCATGCACCGTCTTTGGTGCTCAAACAAACGAAAGACAATTTGCTGACCTGGCGACTTACCAATGTGTCGCTGTCTTACTATTGACTTGAAACTATCTGACACTAATGAACCTATACATAGTGTTTGATATAAAGAATTAAAAGTGCAGTGTGTGTGATTTGGTGACATCTAATGGTGAAGTTGCATGTTGTCTCCTTTACCTCATCCTTACCCATTCGAGCATGCAGGTGAACCTATGGTAGCTCTCAGTAGTCATTAAAACTCAAAAGATGTTTAGTATACATCCACTCTGGGCTATTGTAAAAATATGGCGGCTCCGGTAGAGAGGACCCGTTCCTTATGTAAATATACATTAACGGGCTCATTTAAGGGTAATGGGAAAGAAAATAACATTGAGGCGCATATGAAAATGTCAATATGTAATTTTTTGTAGTGACAAAAATGACCGAAATCTTACACACTTCACCTTTAAATAAAATTGGAAAGACACATTTCAAAAATGCATAACACACATTAGATAATGAAACGAAAATTTGGAAAAGTAAACCCTGTGCTAGAAGGTGAAAAAAAAAGTTGTGATGACATGAATTCAAAGACTCAAAATCTGATGAATGATGTCTCTCTTTCTGAGAGATAAATCTTTGAACAGTGCAGTTGGGAGTTCATGTTGAATCTCATTAGACAGTGTAATACCCAGAGCAAATTAAACCATTAGCCTCTGACATGTTTAAAGGAACACTTTAAGATCACTTCCTATTAAGGCTTGCCAGTAAACAGGCCTTTGAAAGGAACCCTCAACTCGGAGCAGAGCACTGTTGCAGACATCTGCCATACCCAGCCGAGCCCACAGTAAACTGCAGGGGAATACTTTCTGTGCTGCACATCACTCTACGTAACGCTCCACATGCTTGTACAAGAGGGTAAACAAACCCTGGGGATTTTTGGCCCCATCTGAGGCATAAAAAAAGACTTGGTAGTTTGATATTGAAATCTATTTCGTGTGATGAATTTATAAGTATGTGGCACATTACATATGCTTTAATTAATAACCCACAAATACTGTTTGCCCAATGTAATGTAATACAGGGAAACTGTTGTTTTACAAAATTATTTTGGTTGAAGGATATTTTGTCCTTTCCCTATTCAAGATTTCAAAAGAAAATCAAGGGCATGCATGGATGACCTGACAGTAACAACATTATCAATACCAGCAGGCAGATGTTGCCTGGTTTCAACTTACTGATTTGGCCACATGTGAGTTAATTCTGACCATTGTAGAGATTTTAATGTTATTGCTATGTTTTTAAATTACACAGGTCAATACACTACTGTCATTACGCAGCTGAATACGATAAAAGCATCAATATATTAAGATGCCTGTTCTGCTAGCATGCTCTGCTTCATTACGGCCTTCACTATCAACAAGTGCCTTAGTCCTTTAAACATTCAAACTCCCACTGTAGCTAATAAGAAATGTAGATAACGTCATGGGAAGTTACAAGAATCTGTTGTAGATGAATGTAGAATGTAGACAGTGTAGACAGGAAAGTGCTGCGAGGACCTCGATCGAGATACTATTTCTTGTTCAGCAATAAATCGGCATTATAACCAAGGAAAAGGTTTCTCACATCATTTCAGAATAAATGAACACGCCTTGACAGTATGCTGGACATTCAATTTAGTTAATGGTGCAGTGTGTACGATTTTGGTCATTTTTGTCACTTCTAAATAAAATGTAACAAAACAATTACACAATGACATCTTCATGAATTTCTAATCCCTTAAATATATATGTATGCATCTATATATATACATATATATATATATATATATTTTTTTTTTTTTATTAACCTTAAATGAGCCCATTAATGTAGTATAGTTACACAAGGAGGGGTCATGCCAATGGGGGCCGCCGTTTTTTTACAGTAGCCCAGAGTGGACATATTCAACATCTTTTGAACTTTAATGACAACTGAAGTCCACCATAGGTTCTCCTTCATGCTCAGAAGGGTGAGGGTGAAGTGATGGATACAACATGCAACTTCACCTCCAGATGTCACGAAATCTTGCCCACTGCACCTTTAATAGGTCGGTTGATAACATTTACTTTTTTATCATTCTAAAGCAAAACTGGACTCTTGCACAAACTAGAGGAAAAGAAGAGTATGTGACAGAGTGTATGAGGGTTACCAACTGCGCTCTGCCGTCAGTGAGCAAAATCGGTGCCGGCTACCATCGATTCTCCTGCATTCCCAGAAGGGTGAGGGTGAGGTGATGGATACAACATGCAACTTCACCTCCAGATGTCACGAAATCTTGCCCACTGCACCTTTAATAGGTTGGTTGATAACATTTACTTTTCATCATTCTAAAGCAAAACTGGACTCTTGCACAAACTAGAGGAAAAGAAGAGTATGTGACAGAGTGTATGAGGGTTACCAACTGCGCTCTGCCGTCAGTGAGCAAAATCGATGAGGGACCAACTGTTCTCACTGACAGCAGAGTCTGAGAGATATGTGTCCTTTGATATGCCCTGAAGATCGGGAAGGAGCTGAGACCGGATCCCTTTGGTCATGAGCCATCGTCTTTCACTACGGCACAAGAGCTACTGGAGTTTAAAAATATCAGAGGACATAAGACTTTATCAAATCCGTCCAGCTGGATTTACATTAAGTACAATACAACAACAGCACTGAAGACATCATTGCCATTCTCATCCACATGCTTGTGTGAGGTTAGATGTTCAGCTTTGACCACCACTAAAACGAGGCCCTGCAGCAAACCAAACATTGGAAACACACTCACACATATAAAACTGATGTCAGGTTTGGAGTGTAATGTGTAACAGTTGGTTTGGTTGGGCAGCATATACTGTGCCACATCTCAACATGACTCTAGAACAGGGGTGTCAAACTCCTTTTTGTTCAGGGGTCACATCTTTCCCAATATGGGCCAAACCAGTAAAATCAGCAACTCCATATGTTTTCCTTTGTTTCAGTGCAGAAAAAGTACAAATGTATTCTGAAAATTACAGTCAATGACTTTTCTGTCATTTTATACTATGACAGGTCATCTTGCAGGCTGGATCGGCACGCTTGACATGCTCTAGATCACATGTGTAAAACTTGTGGCCCACGGGCCAAATGTGGCCTTCAAAATCATTTAATGTGGCATGTGAGAGCTTAGAGGCATATAATTATCTAAAAATAAAAGTCTAAAGCATAAATTGCTCATAAACTGCAGTTAATTACACATACCACTTTTTATGTGTAGCAATATATTCAGTTTGTTTACAGTGTGTTTACATTTGTACATGTATGTAAATGTATACACAATATTTGTAACTTGAATAAATGGTAATCAAGTATGGAAGCAGTTGTTTTACAAGATGTTAAGTAGTAATTACATTTAGCCCCACACTTAAAACTGGCCCCTTGAGAGCAACCATAATGCTGATGTGGCCCTCGGTGAAGATGAGTTTGACAGCCCTGGTCTAGAATAAGATTACAATAGGATCAGATCTTTGTAGTCACAAAAGTCGGGGAACCCTACGGTGGGTGAGCCCCACATGATACACTCATCGATCATCTAACACCAGTAACATGTGTCTTCTTTGCATTAACAGCAGGCCGTGTGTGCCTCAAGTCAACATCTATGTTGACTTGAGGCACATATGGCCATGTTGATGTCTCAATTGTATCATCTCAGGAATGATTGAACCGACACATTTAATCCACGTTTTCTTCTCGGAATACTGACTCATTGGAATTTTCCCCTTGCATAGTCTAAACGGCACTGTCCAACATGTGCTTGATTTTTCAGAATACCACTTGTGTACTCTCAGGTCTTGTGTGGTTTGGATTCAAGCGTCAGTGGTTAGGCTCTGGGGAGTTGCTTGTCTACCCTGGTAGAGGCCAGTTCCATGTGTTGAGTGCAGATTTAATAGGGTGCTGGGGAGAAATAACACTGCTGAGAGGAGCGACCATAGGCTCTCTGCGGGAGGAGTGAGAGCATTGTGCCAGCCCCATGCTCAGAGTCACACACATTCACATTCCACTCTAACTGGATATTGCCCCAAAGTCCCCCTGAGGAGATCAACCACAGCTGAGTGTTAACTCCTTCAACCCTGTTCAGCTACCTGCTTTTCACCAGCAGATCCAGGTTCCAACAGTTCTGTCACGGCTCCCTCACAATCCAAAGGATACCGAAAGCCATGGAATTGAATTGAAATATTTGTATTTATTATCTTTTTATGGAACTGGTTTTACAATACACAGATGACGCGGTTCCACATATGGCCCTTTTCCACCAGCACTTACTTGACTCGACTTTTCCATTAGTAACCTGGTACTGGGTCTTTTTTTAGTACCTACTCGGCTGATGTTCCACATGGGCTGAGTCGGCTCAACCCTATTCCTGACCCTATCCCTAACCCGAAAAGGTGATGTCAAGCGACTGCAAGCCTATTTTGGCAATTGTTTTTCTAGCTTCATGTATAAAACAGCGCAGCTTCAACTCCGCAGGCCCCATTGATCAACAGTGCAGGCTGGATGTGGCCTGTGGCCCGTGAAATGTCCAGGTCTGTGTTAAGGTCATACAATGACAGGAAGCTCCCAGGAGTCTTGATGGTGAGCAGATAGATGGGTGAGTACCCAGATATCTCTCTAGGTACTCAGGTTTTCATATCACTATCAACATACTGTTGTATTCAATGACCTCTTCTCCTCTCACCAAGCTAATGAGCAGAATTACTGTAACTCAACTTTTAAATTAAACTAATTGACATGCAGACTATGCGTGGGCCAAGTCACACCCTGCCAGAGCCATGTCTCTGATATAGAGGGACTCCGACAAAGTACCAAACAGTCTCATGGAATTTGGCAACTCGTCGATCACTGCCTATAATCAATAGTCCGACTTCTTGTTTCCTGTGTCTTTAAGATCTTCATACAAGCAAACCCACCTAATGACTTACAGACGCTTATACCAGTCCTTTATAGCCTACAGGTTTCAGAATTAACCACTTCCTCTGTGGCAGCAGTAAAGAAATAAATAAAAGAGCCATGACAACATCAAACATTAGCTACCACCCCGCCTCCCGACTGAGTACACACTGAAAGTTCTGCGTCCTTGAGATCCAACCTTTATGCATCAAACACACTGAAAAGTCATACTAATTGATGGTGCATCTGATTAAAATGAGTGACTAATGAGAATGGAGCCAGCAAGACTGTAAGAGAACCAGTGTTCGAGCTCAACTTTTAACCTTTCTGTCGGAGGGTGAATGACTTTGATGTTCCCCGGTCTTTTCATCAGGCCCCGTTTTTGGTTATGAAAAAGTCGTTTTCAAAGAACAAAGACGAAGCTCACATTTGTAATTTGTCTCCCTCTTCAGAAACAAATGGTCATCAGAAACACAGGTTTTTGCTCGCTATGAACAATGCATGAGAGGTGAGGGGGCTGAGGGCTGTGCGATCAATCCACGAAGAAGTAGACTGGGAGGTTCAGCTCCACAACCGTTCTGCCTAGAGTCTTACACCCGGAGCAACTATGCTGTGATCACACCCTTTGCAGACTTAGAGGCCTTGCCTAGTTAGAGAGAGAGAGAGTGAGAGAGAGAGAGAGAGGGGGGGGAGGGGGGGGGGGGGGGGGGGAGCAGGGATTGGTGGTGATGGGTGGTAGTGGGTTGTGCATGGTGTGCATGTGTGCGTGTGTGCATGTGTCACAAGGGTTGTGAAGGGGAGTGCAGGCGGTACTTGGATGGAAATAAAGGTCGAAATCCTTGACTGTGAAAACTGTCATAGCGGGGGACATGTGCAGAGCCTGTTTGCCTAATAACCTGGGTCTTGTAAAAATATGAATGTGGAGTCCCCCGGAGCATATGATTTAACACCCCTGTGTCAGGGGAGATGAGTGAGAATTGAAGCGAGTACACCTTGACAAAGGCTATTCTCGTGGTTTCACACCAGCAGATCAGCAACATGCAGAGTGCTGCTGCCGAAGCCGAGGGTAGCACAGCAACCCAAGGCCGTGCGACAAAAGGCTGCACAAAAAAAGTTGCACAAATTCAAGGTTGCTGAAATTTATACACCCCTTGTGGTCATACATCACTTTACGAAACATGCGAGGGTCACATGTTCCATCGATATGTAAATGTTTCCATGGTTTTCAAATATTTAGCTAATTTAGCTAATTTGGCTTTTAAAGATGCAGTGTGTACGATTCGGTGACATCTACTGGTGAAGTTGCATAGCAACTCACCCTTCCCATCAGAGCGTGAAGGGGAATGTATGGTAGCCCTCTGTTGTCATTAAAGGTCAAAAGATGTTTAGTACGGTCACTTTGGGGTACTGTAAAAACATGGCTGGCCCCCATAGGGTGAACCCACTCCTGATGTAAACACACATGACAAAGCTTAGGGTTATGTCAAGTCATACATTGTGGTGATTATACATTCGTTAAAATGTCTATGTATAATTGTGTTGTAATTCTGTGACAAAATATTGACTGCAATCTTACACACTGCAGCTTTAAAGGTATAGTGTGTACGATTTTGGTCATTTTTGTTGCTTCTAAAAATATTACAAAACAATATAATCACTTAAATGTATTATTTTTTCCATTACACTTAAATGAGCCCACAAATGTATATTTATAGAAGGAGCGGGTCCTCCATGTTTTCACAGTAGTCCAGATTGGACGTATTAAATGTCTTTTGAGTTTTAATGACAACTGATGTGTCTGCCCAATATGTGAAACCATGACAACACCCATAGTATCTCAAGCTACTTGTGTATGCAAGAGTAAAAGTTGATGGTTAATGTACTAGCATTTCATTGGAAAGGATGAATAGAAGACTATTTTCCTTTTTAAAAATCACTCGGCTATATAGTCGTAAGCACTTCAGCAAATGTGTGATGAAAAATGTAATAATAAAGACAAAAAGAATTTGAAAAATAAGGATCTGTTTTAAAATGTTGTTTTAAAGTTGTAAGTGACCTGTGTAAGCTTGTGATTCTATTTGTCTCTGTGGCCAATATCCCCACAAAGTGTCCAGTGATTGTGTAGCGAATGTTGACCAGAGTTAATCTTTCTGTTTTTGTTATTATTTTAATCTCAATCAACGTTGGTATATCAAATTAATGTGGCTGACTAGACGCCATGTGGCCTGAAACACTGGTCTAAGTCTGAATCCTCAAAATGGTGACATTAACTATGTCAACTGACAACTAAATTACCTTTAGTTGTCATTAAAACTCAATGGTCTAATTTAGGGCTTGCCAAAGTAGGGGTCGGGACTTCCAGAGGGGGTTGCAAGGATCGAAGGGGGGATCACGAGATGATTTTGAGAATCCTCTTGATGCACAGTGACGGAACTAAACTTTTATACAAGGGGTGGCCGGAGGGTGGGCAAGGTTTTAACTGAGTGTCCATACACTAATAAAACAGTTAAAGACAGCTTGAACTGTTTGCTAACATTAATCACTTTGATCGAGATATTCTTCCGCTAACTTGGAATGGAAAGTATTGTTATATGTAAAATTATATGTTGTCTGTTCGTTTGTGTTGTCATTATGCTTGTGTTTGCATCCCCTTATTTGTGCGTTACCTTCTGAGAAAGTGGGGGCCACCATTATTTTGGGAGCCTCAAACATCAAGAGGTGAAGTTCCATGTTGTATCCATTAACTCACCCTCACCCATCTGAGCATGCAGGAGGACCTTTAGTTGTCATTCAAACTAAAAGATGCTTTGTACGTCCACTCTGGGCTAATGTAAAAACATGGCGGCCCCCAAAGAGAGGACCCACTCCTCGTGTAAATATACATTAATGGCCTCATTTAAAGGAAACAGGGAAAACAATAATACATTTAGATGATTCAAAATTCATGAAAATCTGGATATGTAATTGTTGTAAATAATAAGTGGCTCAGTGGTTAGAGCAGTTAACTTTGGAAGCAAAAGTCACTGGTTCAAATCCCACTCGGGCCCTGCTGTAGTCTCCCTGGCCCTGACACTGTTACCCCAAAAAAAGGCCCTATGTGTGCTGGTGGCAATACCCCGTGACTCAGATTACTGGATAGATGGTAGATGTTGACATGTCATGACAAAAATGACCAAAATCGTACACACCGCAACTTTAATGTCAAGCCGCAAACCCAAATTGTGTAAAATGTTCAACTTCTGAAATTATATTAATAAAAATATGGTGCAGTTCGAACCCGAGATAGTATAGAGTATCACGATGTGCCAACATAAAAAACAAGTTTCTGATAAATAAACGACCAGCAGGTGGTGATGCTTGAGAGGGAAATATTCCGTTTTACGCTCAACTAGCTGCCTTTGAATTGAAAACCAACAAGGACATCTTAGAGACACAAGGTAATAAAACATAAATATGATCCCTCTTTTGTCCTCAATATAAGAAGAGCCATATTTCATGTAGTTAGTGTCATACTTGCGTTTTAGCATACAAAAACAAACTTTGAAATGACGGGTGTTTTTTTAGCATTACAGGGCATCATCGCCACCTACTGTTAAGGAGTGTGAATAAACGGCAAAAATAAAAGCATTAGTATTTTTTTACTTAATTTTCCTTCCCATTCGAAAGCCTGTGACTCACTGAAAATGGGCCCGCAACCCACTTTTGGGTTGCCAACCACCAGTTAAGAATCACTGATCTAGTACGTAGGACACAAGAGGATCGAAAGGAACGGAATATGAAATTTATAATCAGGTTTTCATTTATATACAATGGAAATGAGAGCCATTCACAGCCAAATCAAACTCTGGCTCAAGAGACAGACTTTCAAATTACAATGTGACCTGAGGGTCCCACTCCATTCTCCTATGAAAAAAACAGAGTAGGTTGAAGAGTATTAGAAAAAGAACTATCATAACCACTGAAGCTGAAATTGTGCAAAAGTGCAGTTTATGCACTTTGAGAATTTTAAGAAACTCCCTTTGTGAACAATCAACTGATGACAAGACGCTCAAAGTAATAAGTTAGATGTTAAAAAAATAAGCAAATAGTTTGTCCTGACTGACTGAAAGAAAATATGTTGACTCTATTACTTTCAGACTGACCCCAATTTCTTGTAACTTCTGAAACCCTTTGTGCACATATGTCATTCCAATGATTTTGACTGTGATTCATTTACACATTTTCGCATAGTGGATATTTTTGAAAAGCACACAGGTAGTGCTCCAGAGCTGCATGACCCTGATTCTCATTCATTGGGCCCACTGGGCACACATACTCATGTCATTCACTCGGTTCCATCGTGGGGTTTTGGAGGACTTGTGCCGATGGGATGGAATGAGAAACAAGAGTGCTTGCGTTGCTTTGTCTCCCTTTTTCTAGTTTGCTCATACCGGCTCTGTCCTGCATCTATGAGGCGGATTAGTCGGGGGGGCAAAATGAAGGTTGCATTGTGTCCCTGGGGGCAGGACGATTCGGCGGGGTGGGGGTATTACTGTAAGGTTTGCCACCAGTTCTCTCTCCACCACTTAATGTACCGCTTTACTCAAAAGCGGCTAAATCTTTGTTAATAGGGAAACTATGAACTCACAGGGAGTTAATCAGAGTCAGTGCAAGGCTGGCCATTTGCATGTGAATTGGCCGTGGCTGTATACCAGGCCTCTTTATGTCATTCACTCCACACTGCCGCAGGCCTCTGTCCTCGGAGACATCACACTGCCATAGGTGCTTGTCAGAAAGAAATATCCATGGCTACATGTACAGGATATATGTATATATGCATATATATATATGTGTGTGTGTGTGTGTGTGTGTGTGTATTTACTTATTTATATATATATATATGTTCAAAGGAAATCTCCCATTACAGGGTTACACAGAAAATGTACGTTGGTCTGCAGCAAAAAATATTCTAATTCTGCAGAACTTTAAAGGTCTAGTGTGTAAGATTTGGTGACATCTAGAAGTGAAGTTGCATGTTGTATTCATCACTTCACCCTCTGCCTTCTGAGCTTGCAGGAGAACCTATGGTAGACACCATTTATTATTAAAACTCAATAGTATGTCCACATTTACAAACAGTAAAAACACGGTTGCCCCCCTGAGGAGGACCCGGTCCTCATGGGCTCATTTAAGGGTTAATGGTAAAAAAAAAATAAAATGGTTGTTATAAATTTGTGAAAATGTTATTTGTTTTTAGAAGAGAGAAAAATGTCCGACATCTTACACACTGCACCTTTAAAGGTAAAGTGTGTACGATTTGGTGACATCTACAGGTGGAGTTGTATTTGGTACCCATCACCTCACCCTTCCCATTCGGGCATGCAGAAGAACCTATGGTAGCTCTGGATTGCTTGTACATCCACTAATGGAAAAAAAAACATGGCGGCCCTCATAGTGAAAACCCCCTTCTGATGTAAACATTAAAGGGCTCAATTTAGGCCAATGTAAAAAGCAAGTTATACTGTTAGGTGATTATCCATTCATAAAAATCTCTGTATATAATTGTATTGTAATTCTATTTTTAAGAATTGAAGTGACAATAATTGACCAGAAATGTACACACTGCACCTTTAAAAGTGCATCTTTCTGATATCAGTTGAAAATCGGCCTCCCTTTGTTGTACCCTGCCCGGAGATTTTGCACATGATGTTTTGAATATTTAAAGTCATGAATTCCCCTTGTTAGATGGAGAGATAATGGAGGAAGAGCCCTGGTTACAAAACTTCCAACTTCCCTCCTGATTTTCAGTATGGACTGGTTTGGGAAGAGGAGGGGTGGAGGAGAAGAGAGGATGTTAAAGGAGAGAGTAAATCTGATGTGGAAATGTAGACTTAGTAGGATTTATCCATTTGAGAAAAGACCTTTTCACTTGTTTTGTTGGTTTATCCCCTAAACCCCGTCTCACCCCCCTGCCTAAAAGCTTTTGACATCTTCATCTTGTTCACAGTGGGCAGGCTTTGTTTGCTCTGCTTGAAAAAGCGGATGGGGCTCGGCCCTCCCCTCTCCGTGGCACAAGTGTAGGACTTTGCCATGGCAAAGGGGGGATTTCTCTTTCCTCCCCGACCCCTCCCCTTCCACATAACTACAATATGGTCATTGTCTGCCTGTGAATAATGTGGCCACTCGGGCAGCATGGACTGCTCCTCGGGCTTTGACTGTGAACCAGCCCCTTTCTTCGGCGTGAAAGGACTCTAATCCATGTAAATATAAGACTCCGAGTACAGCTTGTCCACAGTGGGGAGAGCGAGAGGGAGGAATGGGAGGGGAGGGTCAGCAATTTAACCTTTGACCCGACAAATAAGAAGCATGTAAGTTTTAGAATTGCTTTCCAAAGAGGGGCTCCTGTGGCAGAATGAGCTTCTTTTGTAATCCTGGCAGTCTGGGACTGATTGACAGGGGCCGGGGTGGGAGCACGGTGGGTGCTGCACGGCACCGGGGCCAAAACACACGACGACAACTCTACCATGAGAAACACGACAAGCAGATGATGGCAATCATTGATTTTCTATGGGCAAAATGTTGCCATAGAGGAAGCATTCGATGAGGAATAAATGAGAAGAGGAGGACGCACAAGAGGAACGGAAGTTGATCTAAATACACACTGATATACAGAGATTATGTGAGGTGGGTCAGAATCAGTTGACGCCCCCCTGCTGTGCAATGTCTTGAACTACATCTTTGAACGCGCTCAAATGATATTCAGCGCCGTAGACTCCTGCCTCCTTCCCTCGCGCCATTGTTCAGTTTTTGGATCTGCCGTCCTGCCGTGTTCTTTGAAGATATTTGACTGTATTTACCAGCCGCCTCTGATGATGTCAGACACGATTTCCACGTCATGTGCAATTTAAACATAAGGTGGAGTAAAGACAGGGAGCAACAAAGTGAAGCGGACATTTACCACAGGTGGAATCAAACTCATTTTGAATCAATTAACATCACATTAACAAAAGGGAATAATTGAATGTTTTTACCTGATCTGCTGATTTGATCAATTTCAAATTAGGTTGCTAATCAAATCTGAAAGTATTTGTAGAGTTAAGCTATCTGTCTGCCTGCCTGTTTATCCATCCATCCATCCATCTGTCTGCCTGTCAGTTGGCCATCTCTGTGGACGTACGTTGGATTGTGTTTATAATTAAAGTTGTTTTGAGAATGTACAGTTTGTATTTCTATTGCCCATTAAAAAGACAGGATACGGCAAAACTATTCAAAGAACACACATATATATATATATGAAACTAATAAAAGAAAACCATATGATTCCAATAATTTAGACATTAGAGCATGTCCCTTTTTATATGTACATGGAGATTTTAATTATTGGTGATGTTTTTTGTTTCTTGTGCATTCATTGATAGTGGTCAAAGGTGCAATGTGTAAGATTTGGTGACATCTAGAGGTGAAGTTGCATATTGTATCCATACAGGAGAATCTGTGGTAGACTTCAGATGTCATTAAAACTCAAAAGATGTTAAATACGTTTACTTTTACCACTGTAAAAACAGGAAAACCCCCATAGACGACCCTCATTTAAGGGTAATGGAGGAAAATAATCCATTTAGGTGAATATCAGTATGTAATTGTGTTGTAATATTTTCAAAAGTGAAAGAAATTACATGAATCTTCCCTTCAAGGTAAGAAATATGAAATGTATGAATTAATTTGTAATTATCTATCTTATTGTGTGGTTTTCTTTACTCGTTTTTTCTAAAAGAGCAATATACTGCTGTCTCAGCGTTATATACTGATTAGTCATTTTACAAGTCTAATATCTTTAACTGATGCTATTTTTTTTTATCATTTAACGAGGTTCTGAACTGCTCTGGGTTTAGGACCCACCATCCCCCCTCAATGACAAGCTGTGACCCAATTCAAGCAACATTTCAATTCAAATTCTTAAATGCATTTAATGAAAAGATGATGCAGTTTGAACCTCAGAATGATACAACAAAAACAACCAGCAGGCGATGCTAGAGAGGGAAATATTCCCTTTTACATTTTATTAATAAAACATACATACCTTCTTTTGCCCTCAGCATAAGAAAATCTATATTAGCATGACAAGGCATCGTCGCCACCTAGTGTTGAGGAGTGTGTATATACGATCCATGAAAAATCTTCTGCTAAATCTCCACAAGATTCTTTTTCTTAACTTTTCCCCCACTCAAAGGCCCATGACCTTCTGAAAACGGGTCTGTGACCCACTTTTGGGTTGCGACCCACCAGTTGAGAATCACTGATCTAAACCACATCCCTCGTGCTTGAGCATACAGCAAGATTCTCTACAACAAGACTCATTTCCAACAGATGGGATTCTTCCAACACCATATCGTGAAAATGCTGCCTCAGGGTACAAGCAGAGAATACAGGAGTCGTATGGGATGGGTCCTTACAGTCACATTCCTGTCGAGCGTTCCTCAACATCACTGTTCATTCTTGCACTTCTTACACTATCGTGGGTAGTAAGTGGTAATAAGTGTTGCAAATAGATGCAATTGAAATGTAATCCCTACTGTCGGGTGATTTGAGGGGTCATCAAGACCTGATAAAGCCCTATACAAATACAAACGACATTTTAATGTCTGTAAGTTTGATAGCAGATATTATGTCTCAGTTAGTCATTTAAATCTATGTTCCCTTCTCAATCAAAACATACAAATCTGGTGTAAGGCCACTCCCCTTCATCCCTAAACAAGCAGGGGAATATGTGATTGCATGAAACTGGCCTCTGCCTTTCACTGGAAGGAAACGTACAGTCTTTTATCTCTGATTGTCCGCTGAGTAAAGAGTGAATTCAGATGCAGGAGGGAAAAAAAAAAACATTCTCGTTAAACAAAGACAATGATAAAATGTTTTTTTCTCTCCGATCCAAATATTATGATCATTATGATGATGATGATGATGATGATGATGATGGTGACGATGATCATGATTATTATTATTTTTTGGACTTTTCGGAATGCCTTTTGAAACTCAGGCTCTGGAGGTGCACCCCCCCCTCGCCCCCGATCACACGTGACATTAGAATGAGTGACTACGTGGAAATAATTGCACCTTAATTCCACACATTGACGCTTTAATTCAAACTTTTGACATTTAATCCCAGACATTTACATGTGTTTGAACTTGTTGACGAACAGTAAAAGTCAACGATGACAATATTCTTTTGTATGTTTGTATTTCACGTCATTAATATTTATATATAATTGTATCTGTTATATGTCTGTATAATCGTATTAAATAGATATTTTATTAAATTGAATGACATTAATTTCACAGCTAATTGGTCTCACGTGTGATATTGTGGACCTGTGTGCCTCAGATGTACAAATTGATACCTGCATCAAATATTACAATGTTCCTCACAGGATTCGAGGCCGTCAAATTTAAAGTGTCAGAACATAATATGAGCCTGACAATTCAGCACGTGAGCCACTGAACCACACAAGCCGCCCCGAACACACTTACTCATATAATAATTGAACCCAGGTGTCTGTGTCTACTAAGACCTGTGAGGGGGCGCAGCTTTGGAGGCTGAGTTTAAAACACCTTTCCAAAAAGTCCAGAAATGCACCTAACATGTCCCAACAAGAACAGAAGGGAAACAGAGTTTGTGTCAAAGTGAGAGAATGGTATGTTCCAGCGACAGAGGTGTGAAAAGGGGCGAGAGCCATAGTGAAGGGCGGAAGCCAGGATCGATTTTTCTTGACTCGACTTTTCTCCCTCACTTTACGTCTGTGTTTCTATCCAAGGGACAGTCGTTGATTTAAGTCACTGTAATATACACTCCAGTCCACTGGAGGGCGACACAAGTCTTTAAACTTATTTTCCAGCCACAATCCAACCGAGCAGAAGAACACGGTCTACTTGATGGCGACTGCTATGATGTAAACATTGGAACAAACCAAGTAGAAACTGTTTTTTCTTGCACTCATCGATCTGTAAATATTCCGCAATTGTGTATCTGGACTGTGCAGCCGTGAAGTTTGTATCAACAGCGTCGGAGGAAGAAGAGGAAGATGGAGGACCCAGTAACAGTGGGTCACGTTAGCATTAGCATCACAGAGGAGCCACTGGAGCCACAGAAGCTACTTATCACGGTGATGTTTTGGATGTTGAGAGGAACCTGCAGCAGCTGATGGAGGAGCACAGAGAGCTGACAGACACGTGACAGCAGCTGTACCTGAACGAGGCGGACTGACGGGAGCTAACGGAGCTAATGTGGCTAACACACGAGAGGACGAACAAGAGAACCTTAATAAATATCAGTGTTTCTCTCTCACTTCACTGAGTTTGTCTTTGAGTAATGTTTGATGAAGGTTTTCGGTTCAATGACCGACATGTAGACGTATGATGTTTATGATGAAAGAGCTAAATGTTCTTTGTACTAGAAAGACTCAAGCTGTATATGACTATATGGTACAATTATATATATATGTAATATCACATCAAATGACAAACTATATCATTCTAACATAATAACGTAAAATGATAGGTT
>JAFBJT010110278.1:127884-141389 GCA_016785325.1 Chascanopsetta lugubris
GAAGACAGACAGACAGACAGGAAGGAGAGATATATAAGTGGACATACATGGTTCTTATCTGGCAGACAGACAGACAGACAGACAGACAGACAGACAGACAGACAGGCGATGGGATGTTTGGGTGGCAGACTGTGAGGTGTTTGGGGGGGGGGGGGGACAAATCACGACAAAACAACAGTTCAAAGACAGTTAACATGGCTGCTGATGAAGACGTTCCAGGCATGGGCACCAGTTTCAGTGTAGTGGTGGTGGTGGGGGGGGGTCCAGTTTGAGAGCCCCCCCTCTCCCATGCCCAGAGCCCCCAAATACCCTTGAAACGCCCCTGTCAGACTGTGGTGAATTCAATTCTACATCAAAGTTCGGCATTCGTTGACAATAGAAATGTAGTTGCATTTTGAGTGATGTTTCATTTGCAATATACAGCCTCACCACTAGATGTCACTAAGTAGGTGCTGTGGGAATTAAGAGTGACATTCTGGTCTCCTGATATTTTGATCGATTTCTAAAGGAATAAAAAAAACAAGCACAAAATGTTGTCCTCTTTTTTATTTATTTCCTTCAAAACAGGAAAAACTGAATTCCCTCTGGTAAACTCTTCACTTGTTTGAAACATTGACAAAATTAAAAAGAAAAGCATAGTACAGACACAGAGGCTCAAATCATAAATATTCACAGTATCTTTTTCTTTCTTTTTTTTTTTTATTAATCACAAACTCTCTCTATAATCCTCTTTCGTGCTCTGAGGCAAATCAAATGACCGACTGACCTTCTGTTTTTGTTTTGAATGAAAAATAAAGACTCTCCTCAGACGAGCTGTAACAGTTCAGGCGGAGGTGCAGACGGTCCCTAACAGCAAAGCTGAACATTACCAGCATTATTATGACTTTTGCGTTCATCACATTCATTCTCTTCTTAAAGTGCTTTTTCCTTTGCAGCTGATATTCGAGTTGGCACATTTTCTTTCCCCCTTAAAGGCGCAGTGTGTAAGATTTGGTGAAGTATCCATCAGCTCCCTTTTCAGGCATGCAGGAGAACCTATGATGGCCCTTGGTTGTGATTAGTCCACTCGTGTAAAAAGATGGCGGCCCCCTAGAGGGTGGACCCGCTCCGGGGTTTCAGAGTTAAGTAAATAGCAAGTCATACATGAAGCTGATTATACAAATAAAAAATATTAGCATTTACCTGTTTTATAAGCCTACTTCTACATTTAGACGTGACAAAAAATGGACAGACACCTTACACACTGCACCTTTAAATACACGATATCAGACACAATAAGTCTCCTGGCAGAAACAAAAACGAAAAGAAAAGAAACCCAGGCACTTTTAGGAGCGAGAACCGATTTCCTCCGCGACAGGGTGGTGGAGCACTATTTGGCAAGGCCGCCCTCGTCCGTCCCGTCGTCTCTGCTTCTCTTTGACCTCTCCTGGCTCTCCTCTCCTTTCTGTTCCCTCCGTTTCCTCCTCCTCTCCTGGCTCGCAGGTGAGCTGCTCTCTCCCTCCGGCAGGTCCCGCCTCCCCTCCACTCTCCCCGTCTCTCTCTCCTCCTCCTCCTCCTCCTCCTCCTCCATCTTCTTCCTCTCCTCTCCATTCCTACTCCTGCCGGAGGTCTCGGAGTCCCGGTGTCTGTTCCCCGATGAGTATCGGTAGCCCTGTTGGTCTTTGGGGTCCGGTGAAGCGTCTCTATGGGTTCTGTGTCTATCTTCTCCATATCTACTTCCCCTGCTCCTGCTTCCAGAGCGTCTCCGCTCGTGGCGCGAGGAGCCGGAGCTCTTCCTGTGGTCGTCTCCGGGTTGTGATGCGGAGTGACGCGAGGAGGAGGAGGAGGAGAGGTTCTTCCTCTCCCTCCCTCTGTCTCTCTCCCTTGACCTCTCTTTGGATCTTATGCTTTCTTTCTGACCATCCCTCACTCTCTCTCTCTCCCTCCCTCTCTGTCTGTCTGTATATGAGGTGCTGTGCCGCAGGTCTGTGCCACTAGAGGGAGCCCCACTCCTATTTTTCTCCCTCTCCCTCTCCCCGTCCCTCCCTCTGGACGTCACCCTGTCCCTGTCTCTCTTTGAGTCCACTGACCTCTGTCCCTCTGTCTCCCTGTGGACCGGCGCCGCTGACGATGGAGGGCCTCCACCTTTGACCTCTCCTTTGTTCTTCTCTTCCTCCCCGGACTCTTCCTTCTCCCATTTGGAACGAGGGACCTGAGAGGGACAAGCAGAATGTCACTGAGATGTCACTGTGCGTGTGTGTGTGTGTGTGTGTGTGTGTTTTTCCATCTTTTTGACTCAGTAAGACAAAACAAAACATCATAATGGAGACTAAAACATCTGTAAAACCAGTCGAAACATACAAGAAAACAAATAACAGTGAAGAGATGAAAATAATAATTATACTTTTAATTTATCTTTTTAAAGAAAAGCCTTAAAGGCTCCTCTAGAGGCAGAAACACAATCTAAAATAATCACACGGATGGTTTTTAAGACTATTTATTGACCTGAATGTATGCATTCTTTTTTAATTTTTTTAATTTAAATACCCTAAAATGAGCCCCTTATATTTACACCAGCAAGGGGTTGTCTCCATGGAGACCACCATGTTTTCACAGTAGACAAGAATGGACAAACTATATACGTTTTGAGGTGGAGGGGAATTCAGCTGCCACTTCACCACTTGATGCCACTCCACCCCACACACTGCACCTTTAAAATCCTAAAAACTAACAAGTTCAAATATTAAGACACATCACGTAAAAACAACAGAGAGTGACTCACCTGTACGAGTGGCAGCTGCTCGGGTGTCTCAGCTTCTCTGTCCTGAACGTAATCCTCCAAAGTTTTAACCACCGTCGACTTCTCCTCTTGATCCTCTCTGCTTCAGCGCGGAGGAAACAAACACATGAACACATATGCAAATGAAATGAGATTTCCACATGAAACAGTGACTTTCGCCTCAGAAACAGAGCAGTGACATTCTCACCTCTCCTTTTCTGAGCGAGGTCCGTCACAGAGGTTCTCGTGGTTCCTCTCGCATTTGCCTTCTCCCTCTGACTCCTCCCTCTTGGGACTTCGGACCGACTCTTCCATCTCTCGTCCTCCGTGATCTTTCCTCTCGTCCTCCATCTTCTTCTCTTCCTCCTCCTGATGTCCACCCTCCTCCTCCTCCTCCTTCTCCTCCCCCTCTCCGCCCTCCTTCTTGGCTCCATCGTTTCCTCCCTCTCCTGCAATCTGAACCCACATCTCTCTCTTGTCGTCTCCGGCTTCCTCTGGTTTCATTCCATCTTTGTCTTCTTCTCCTCCTTTGTTCAACCCTTCCTCTTCACCGTCACCGCTCTTCTTCTTTTCCTCCTCCTCCTCCTTCATCTTCACGTCCAGGTTGATGTTGATGCTGATCTTCTTCTGAGGCTTCACAGTCACTCTTCCCTCCCACAGAGGCCACGGATTGCTCTCTCTCTTCCTCTCGGTTTTTTGCTTCTTTGCGTCTGATGTTTCGGGGGATTCGACCTTTTTCTCCAGGTTCTCTCCTTTTTGTTTGTGGCTCTTCTCCGAGCTGAGTTCAGATCCCTCCTTCCCTTGATGGGAGTCGACCTGAGAGGCCTCTTTAGAGTCTGCAACTCTCCTCTGTCCTCTCTCTTCCTCTAGATCTCCTTCCTTTGTGCTTTTCGCACTGTTTAATACCTCTTCAGATTTATCAGGATATGACGCGGGTTCGAATCCCAACTTATCCTTGGCTGAGCTCCTCCTCTTGTCCTTCCTGTCGTCGTCTGCGGAATAAGACGATGACCTCCTGTCTCCTCGTCCTTCCTTGTGTTTCTTCGTCTCCCTCTTGACGGCGCCGAGATCCTCCACCTTTCTAACGTCCGCCTCCCCATCGCCCTTTGTGACTGCGGCGGGCAGGTCGCCGGCCCTCGGCTCGGCCTCCGACGGCGTGGAGCGACCCGCGCTGGGCGAGTGCGAGCGAGAGGAGCGGCTGTCGTACGACCTCCGAGACGGCGGTGAGGTGGAGCGGCTGTCGCTCGAGGAGTGAGAGGGAGGGGAGCGGCTGTCGCTGGACGAGCGCGACGACGGCGAGCGAGTCCTGGCGCTGCTGCGGCGGCTGGAGGCGTCTTTCCCTCCCTCCCAGTGAGGAGGAGGAGGGGGAGGGAGGTTGATGAAGGGAGGGGGCAGCTGGTTGAAGTGGCCCACGTAGCTGCTGTAGTACTTCTCGCACCACTCGTCGTACTCCTTCTTCCACTGGAGGTAGCGCTCCCTGTCCAGCTCCAAACTCTGACCATGAGCTCCTCCCACCTCCCTCTCTGAGCGCTCCCCTCGCCGAGCCGAGCCGGAGCTCCTCGATGAGAGCTTCTTGGCGTGATGGTGGCCGTGGTGGCGTTTCTTGCGGTGATCCGGCGGCGGCGGCGGCTTGGACCTGGAGCTGTGGCTGACGTGTGGGGAAGAGGAGGAGGAGGGTGTGGGGGAGCACGAGCGCTTGTAGCCGTGGCTGTAGGAGGGTTGAGAGCGAGGGGGCGGGTCTCTGTGACGGGGGTAAGGAGAGCGGGGTCTGGAGAGGAGCACAATGAAAATGGTTGCTTTCAAGGTGCAGTGTGTAAGATTTGGTGACATCTAGAGAACCTGTGGTCGACTTCAGTTGTCATTAAAACTAAAAAGATGTTTAGTTCGTCCACTTTTACTACTGTAAAAACATGGCGGCCTCCATAGAGGGGACCCCCTCCTCATGTAAACGTACACTAATGGGCTCATTTTAAGGTAATGGAAAAAAAAACACTTACATGATTGAAAATATTTTGAGAAGTGACAAAAAGGATCAACATTTTACACACAGCACCTTTAAAATGGTGAAACAAATAAAGAGAAGAAGGTACCTGGACCTGTCGTGGGATCTGGATCGAGAGCGGGACCTGGACCTGCTCGACGAATGGGAGTAGGAGCGGGAGGATTTGGACTTGGACGACTTTGAATGAGCGCGGGAGGAGGAGGAGGAGTGTCTGTAGGTGGAGCCTCTGTGAGGCGACCTGAGTCACAGAGAGAGACACAGAGAGGCTCTCACCCACTCACGAACTCCAGTTGATTTTATGCTCATGAAATTAGCGGCATTAATAATTCAAAATGGCAGCAAATGGAAATAACTGCACCTAAACCTTTAATTTCATCATACCTCTCCATCGTCTTCCTCTGATGTCTGTACCACTCCTTGGGGACGAGCGCCGGAATGGTGGGTGTGGAGTTGGAGGAGCAGAGGGAGGGGATGGAGGCGCCCTGGGGGCACGGGACAGTCCACATGGGCGTGGCCGGCGGAGGGTAACCTGGCGGGTAACCGCCGTGAGGCTGCTGCTGCTGATGAGCGGAGAGGTAGGTGTGGAACAGCGGGGAGGGGAAGAGAGGCTGGGTGCTGGCCGTGTACACGGGGCAGGGGGAGGAGGTGAGCTGCTGGGGTTCAGCCGTCCAGCCTCCGGGGGGACGACTTGACGAGGAGGACGAGGAGGAGCTGCTGGACAGAGGGAGGGGTGAGGAGGTCAACTCTGGAATTGTGGGAGGAGTCAAAAACCTATTTACCGATTTACTTACTTGCTCCAGTGGGATGATGGTGGCACTGCTGAGTGTCTCTGCACCGGAGCTTCAGAAAAAAAGAAAAGTGTGTTTGTGTTGACGTCAGCAAACAAAAGAATCCTCCATACTTTCTGAATTAATGGGACAGGATTTAGTGACACCTAGTGGGGCAGTTGCATATTAAACCTGAGTATCTCTCACCCCTCCCATTCCTTATAAGCATGTATAAGCTATGGTGGCTTTCAGTTGCCATTACACTTATAGAGTGATTACATTGACCATTCTAGCGGTGGTCCAACATGGCTGCCTCCGCACATTGACTCCGCCCCAGATGGAAACATAAAGGTCGTGAAAACAACAATGAACACATTCAGATACTAAACACAAAATAGTAACATTGTTAGCATGTGATTATTCTATATTTAGATTCCGTCATTAACTAAATATTACACCATAAACTATTAAATAGACGTATCCCATAATGAACATAATGACAATATAATTAGACGCTATAGCGTTTAGTCATTGACAGAGGTCAACAACGTTTAAAAGACCTCTTTTTATCCCAATACATCCATATTGTTTTTTTTTATTTATGCAAATGTTGTGAGGAAACAATGTCATGTATGACTGGATGCATGCTCACCTATATGAGCCTGCAGCTGATCCACACTCTGACGCTTCTCTACCACCGGTGCGTGATCAACCTGAACACACACACACACACACATTTTATATAGAGATTATTTTGCCATTTTTCTACTAAGCATGACTCATCCACATTCTGATGACGCATTTCCACAATTATTAGACACCAACAGCCGCAGTGAGCTCGTCCTCACCAGTGGAATGGGCTGTGACGGAGCAGGAGCAGGGCCCTCTACTGACACCAGGACTGAAGGCGCAGCAGCAGCAGCAGCAGCAGCAGCAGCAGCATCCGCTGACTCATCCCGAGTCTCTGCTTCAGGCTCCCTGAATGAACAGCAGACATAACAGGATCAGTCATATGGGATCTGTAGAGGAAACTGCAACATGTTTGGAGCCATTATGGCTCAACTCTGGCTTTCAGAGACATTTGCTGACTCACGATATTATGTTCTAATGATCTGGTTTGCTGTTATTGTTGTGAGACTGGAGAGCGTGTGAGCTGGGATGCTGTGTCAGGAGGGGCGGAACTAAAGTGCTCTTATTGGAGCGCTGATTATCGCGGGTTATTTATCCCGAGCCGCAGAGGTGCAATTTTAAACTGTCTCTAGATGTGCGCCCTCTTAAAATGAGATGTGTAAAGAGGCCGGTGACTTATTGCTGTGTGAACTAGACCCGTGTTGTTCTCCACCACCGGCCCCGGAATATAGAGGCTCTAGTCATTTCATTTCTTTCACGTGTGATTCTGTGTGATCGTACTTGTCAGGTGTCTCCGGGCTGCTTTCCTCATTCCGAGGCGAAGTGCTCGACGTGTCGCGAGCGGAGGTGGCGCCTGGAGGATTTACAGGAAGTGGCAGAGTGACTGCAGCCAAGTCCTACGGAGGGGGAGGGAAACGAGAATACAGACATTTCAATACTAAAAGGGAAAAAGCAAGTTTAGGCTTAGAATAACAACACATAGAACTGTGATTCTCAACTGGTGGGTCGCGACCCAAAGGTGGACTGACTCGGAGAAAAAAAAATCCTGTACTTTTATTTTGAAGAGGGCTCTCTGCCATTAATTCACACTCCTGAACACTAGGTTGAAGTGACACCCTACGGTGCTAATAGACGCCCGCCATTATATAGCTAGAAGAAACCCCACAGTTTGTTTTCACCATGGCCAAACGCAAGTACGACACCGAAATGCAGCTAATTAAGTGTAAAAGGGAACAGTCCCCTGCCTAGTGTCGCCACCTGCTGGTCGCTTTTGTTCCTCATTAAACTGAGGAATGCTGTGTGATGGCATTTCAATGGCTGTAGCTCTGAGAACTGTGAAATGTGTAACACTAAAAAACAGTAATTGCTCCTCTTGCGAATGAGTCACACAGTCACAGGACTATTTTCATCTCTGCCGTCCTCATGAAACACATCATTAGGAGATTCACCTGCTGGCTGCACCTCGGCTGCACAGGCTCCAGGGCGGGAGGAGGGGGAGGAGGAGGGAGGGGCGGGGGAGGTGGAGTGAGGACAGGGCTCCGTGTCGGGGCAGGATTTGGCGTCTGGGGGGCGGCGCTTGTTTTGGTGTGATTTCTGTCTTTCTTGAAATTGTTCACGGCCTGTTGGAGGAAGATGGAGAGGATAGGACATTAATTAGATTGATGGTACAATAAATATTGAATCATATCCTATTCATCCGTTAATTCACCTGTCGGAGGAATTTATTGGCGATCAGCGTGTCGGGGGAGACATTTGATTGGCTGCAAGTGGGGCAGACGTGTTCCTCTGAATCCAGCAGGGCACTTCGGATACCTGGATCAGGGAGATTGGAACAGTTGAAATATAGATCCACATACATATCACACACATGCCAGGGGTGAACAAACTGTGGCCCGGGGGCCATTTTTTATTGGCCCGCAGCAAATTCTAAAAAAATAGAATGGAATGTGGCCCACACATGAATCATGGATTGCAGTTCCTAGTTTTAACACTAGGTGGAGCCACCGCTTCCAAAGAAATCATGGAAATGCTAAATAATGAGACAAATAGTTCCCTTCCAATTATGTTTACATATTTACAGATTCATCAAGAATAATGGAGGTTTATTGATAGTTATCAATCAATTAATTATTGATAGTTACCAAATTCTTTAAAGGTGCGGTGTGTAAGATTTGCACAAATCTTACACACCGCACCTTCAACTCACTGCGGGTGTACTCACAGTCGTCACAGTAGCTGTTGCCGCAGCAGGGGATGACCACGGCGTCGCTCAGCAGGTCGTGACAGATCAGACAGAGCAGTTCATCGGGCACAGGCTCCTCCTCCACCTCCACCTTCGGCTGCTCCTGAGCGAAAAATGGCGGCTTCTCCTTCTTCCCGATGGCGTAGGCCTCTCTGCAGACAGACAACGCCAGACAAGGTAAGTTCACATTTACTTAGCATGACACACACACACACATACGTGTGCAGACTCACGCATCAATGGCAGGGATGGCGAAGCGCCCACAGTTAGTCAGCATGGCTCCTTTCATACTGGGGTCGTCCACCTCCACCATGAAGGAGCGAGGGATGCCGGTGCTCTTCTTGATCCTCAGCGGGGCCTCGCCATTTTTATCCTGCTGTCAAACGTGCGGATGACTACATTCAAAAAGGTGCATCTCTGTCACTTGTAAAAAATATTACGAAACAATTACATACTGACATTTTCATCAAAAGCGAGGGTGAGGTGATGGATAAAACATTCAACAGAGGTCACCAAATCACGCACACTGCACCTTTAACGCCGACTCACACTTTTCTGGGCTGAGGCATGACTTGGCAAGACAAAGAAAATTGGGAGAGGCCACAGGGTTCTGCTCTTACCGCGCTGGACGGACAGTTCCTGATGTGGTGCCCCGTGTTTCCGCAGCGGTAACAGGTGTAGTTCGCAGGCAGAGCCGCTCCAAACTTCTTGCTGTAACTATAGAAACGGAGTGTGAGTGACGGATGACGGAGGAAACATGGGGGAGGGGCGACTGACAGGTGGGACTCACGTCATGGGGTCGTAGGCCGACTGGTTCTGCATGACTTTGATCTTGTCCTCCTCGGACACGTCCGCCTCGGCCAGGTTGGTCATCTGCGGGCAAACATGGGAGTGAGTGTGTGTGTGTGGCAGCAGCAGCAGCAGCAGCAGACACAGACAGGTGAAAAAGTAAGGATGGAGAGAGAGAGAGAGAGAGAGAGAGAGAATACCTTGGAGAAAAAGTGCAAGGTGCTGGAGGAGGTTGGGTCGTCCATCTGTTAGGATTAAACACAGTCAGTTTCACACATGAAGCCCCGTGTGGGGGGAACTCACTGAGACTCAGTGTTCCATTTCAATTCCTCATAATCCTCAATCAGAGATTATCATCAGACAGGGTTGGGGGGTCGTAAATGTTATTTCATTACAAACATCTCCGCCTCAGCATCTGGGGCTGACTCTCTCCTCAGCCATTGAAGAAAATGAAAAGAAAAAGGAGCTGACATGGTTAATGTTTTACTCCGTCCTCACAAAGAAGAAAAGAAGTCTCTAACACAGATATATTCAAAGATCATGTGAGTAAAATATAGTTTTAATTATTTCTCTGTCTATTGGTATAAATGTAAAAGGCCGCCACGAGTTTACAATATAACAGTTTTAGATCTACAGACTTTCACCATCTCCACTAGATATCACGAAATTCTACATACTGAGCCTTTAATCAAAAATGGCTGAATTTGAACTCTGCAATGACGTTAATTCACAAAAAAATAATGATCTTAATAAGAATCCTTTCTTGGTTTTAGACTTAAGACAATAAGTTAATATCATAAAGACATTTGACTAGTCACTAATTATGATATAAAAATAAATACAAAAAAATTACCGGTAAATAAACACAAAAATCACACAAGACACATTTAGCGTTGACATTCCTGTTCCACAACTATAAAAAAAGATTAACCTAGTAAAAGATTATCATTAAATTATTTAACTAATGCATATTTCAAATGAATAGTTAATGTCCAGTCACATTACAGGAGACTCGGGTCACTTCTTATTTTCAGAATATTCTACCATCATATCTGTTCTTTTCTGAAAACAACATGTCAACAAACTAATTATAAACACCGATGATCAGAGGTGAAAGTGTAGCTGCAGCCTCATCAAGTCCAGTCAAGTCACACACACATATAATCAATACATAAGACAGATTCATACAAACAACTTTTATTGGTTGATAAAAAATGAATAAATGAATAAACGAATAACACACATTAAAAAGGTCTGAGTTGTCCAAAGTGCTATAGAGAGAAAATCAGATCAGGTCAGTTAGAACACTAATTCAGACTGAGGTTAGGTTTTGGATGTGTTTGAGTAAGTGTGCAGGTTTATATGTAAATAATGGATTTGTGGCATTCTATAGATTTTCTTTACATGTCTTTATTGGATTTTAAAAGACTGATGTCTATAAAATTCTGCTCTAGTAACAGTTCATAACCTGAAGACATACTTACATTTTAAAGATTTTGTATATCATGTATTTTGACCCATTAGAATGATAGAAACAGTAAACTATAAGACTCTAGATCTTCTATGGATTTTAAAATCATATTAATGACTTTAGCAAAAGTTGAATACAACATTTGCTCAGATTTGGGGATTTATTAGTAAAGTGAATCTAACAAAAGAGGTAATGGCTCATCGTCACAGCTGCTCATGGACAGTGACAGTGAGTGGGAACATCAGTTGGGTGTGAATAGCTGCGCCTGCATGATAAAGTTCCACCCAAACAGCGCACACGCACGCACGCACGCACGCACGCACACGCACACACACACACACACACACACACACACACACACACACACACACACACACACACACACACACACACACACACACACACACACACACACACACTGTCCTAACGGGTCAAACTGCAGCTTGTTGGAGCCTCAACATACCAGGAGTATACAGTATAATATTGTTTATCCTCCCTAAATACCACTTTAATACCTTTTTATGTTGATTCCTTATAAGATATTGAATCAAAATCACTGTAATAAAGGATCTGGAGGTTTTTGAGGTCTTTATTTTTCATGTACGGCAACAAAACAGACCTAAAAAAGATGAATTCTGTGATGTTAACGGCCCCTTGTGGAGCCGTGGTGCGAATGCGGTGCGGTGGGATGTGGGTTTGGGTTACGTACTGCTTTGATGACATCATAGGCGTGATGGTGATGGTGATGGTGGACGTCCGAGCGATCGCTGAAACACAAGGAGGAAAAATGGTTGAAAAACAAAACAAAACACCAGGTCCATCTGAAAGGCCTCGGCCTCCACCCATCTGTGTGGCGCCGACGGGGTTAAAACACATGAGCACCAGCTTCCGATGAATAAAACCCACATCCCTGCCGGGCTCTCTGCTCTAATCCAGGCTAATATCTGGATAATCCTTGTGTACATCAACGTGGAGTCAATATTTTCCCCCTCTGAGCATATTTTATATTTTATTCATGGTTGGAAATGTTACACGAAACCCTGTTGGAATCATCAATTGTTGACTGTTCAGTCAAACCGGATTAAGCCTGATGCTGTTTTCTTCCGCTGAATACAACAAATAAACCCAAACCTACTCTTGTTACAAACGCCGCAAACATGGAGTTAATTATTAATATTTCCTCCTCTCCACAGCTGTTTTCTGACGTGACCTCAGGAAAATGTCAAACGCTGGGGATTTTCAGGTCTGGACGAGATGAACTCTGCTGCAGAGATAATATTATTTTGTTTACACACAATCATCAAAAGGCCCAAAACACAAGCTCACAAATCTCCCCGTCTTTCCATTGACATTTTCTATAAGCACTGTTTTTTCTTTATGGGGATATTATTATTATTATTATTTTGATAGTTGTTGTGAGGGCAGAGACAGTGTAGCAAAGTACCAGTGGAAAAACCTGTAGTTCACAGGTTGGCCACTTAAGGATGGCAACAAAAGCGAGTCAGTCCCCATAGACTCCCATGTTAATATGGCCAACTATAGTTAGAAGTATATTTATTCTACCAAGGATTCAAATTGTGCATAAGTAAGGGGCGTGGACTCCTGAGTGACACCCGGGTCGACTTGACGTATCCTGTGGATACTGTGACAGCACCATGACAGCTCTACCGCCTCCATGCCCTTCTGTTTTGTTTTTTTTAATGAACCAGGAAATAGGAGTCAGGCAAGATGGTGGCAAGTGAACACGCCCACTACGAGCCTCAGAAGCACTCTGCAGAAACCTATGGGTGACATCACGGACACTACGTCCGTCTCTGTGACGCACACAGCACACTGGTGTCGTCTTCCTGGTCAAACGTGACCCGAGTCACCTCTGAAAATCTGCATGATGCACCTTAAAAAAAAAAAATAGCACGACCCAACATCCATCCACAGAACATAACTGGATTCTGAGTCAGAGTCCAGATAGCACACTGACCTGGTGTGGATCTTGCTGTTGGAGCTGGACCTGCCTCCGCTGCCCGGGATCCTGCGCACGATGACGGAGCAGCCTTTGGGAATGGAACTCTCATCCTCTGTGTACTCTGGGAGGGAGGGACGTAATCATTCAGAGGAATTCAGGTCATTCAACAGAGACACCATCACCCTGTGTTTATACCATAATATTCATGACGGCTGAGGGAAGATGTACGAAAAATATATTCCTGTTCACTTCATCGGGCAGCTTTGACGTCCTTCCAAATATTCGCTCTGTCAGCTTTCTGGGCTCGGAGGTGATTGATGACTCATCAAATAATTGCTCTTGCTCTGGCTGATTTGATTAGAAGGTGAACAAATGTGACTGTGCTAACCTGCTAACTCCAATAAATTCACTTCACGGTCCACGAATAAATTCATTCTGTATAAAAACGTCTCCACAGAACAATTAAAACTTCATATTCAAACTGGAGACTGTGATTCAGGATGAGTCAGCAACTTCTCCCCAGAGGACCTCACCACTCCACGTCGACAGCCATGACTTGATGCTGCAGTCAAGCATGACACAGCAACTCGGATCCGACTGAACCAAGCTGCGTGTGCGTCTCTGCTGCAGGGCAGGGACGTAATCAGTAATCAATACGTACTGATTTACAATCAACCATGAAATAGTCATTCTAAACAGCACAATCTATATGGGTGTGTAACACGATTGATTGTATTTTACTCAAATTAGATTGTTTTCAACCAAAACAATCAATACAGTTACATGAATCTAATTGTAGTGTTTGTCATGTTTCATGCAGATGTATTGCTATTGTTTATTATTTATCTATTCATTTGACAGCACTCTTGATATTTTACATTGC
>JAFBJT010110278.1:141841-154890 GCA_016785325.1 Chascanopsetta lugubris
ATAATATTGTCATATGATGGAAACCTCTGACATGGTTCTGGTCTGACCTGTTTCAAAAAGTCCTCCTCTCTGATCTGTTCCTTTAATGTGCCTGAGTAGAACACACTGAATCCTACTGGGACTTCCCCAGAGCAGTGTGTGAACACCTGTGTGTGAACACCTGTGTGTGTGTTCACTCAGCGTGGGTGTTTTCATGAACATGACTCAAAAGGAGCAGCTGAGCTAAACTGCAGGATAACTACAAACATGATCATTACTGGGTGTTTACTGTGTCTATTACTCAGAAACCAGAGATTGATCAATATGACTCAGCAAAGAATCCTTAAAAATTGGAGAGACATTGCAAAATAGGGTGTTTTACATATTTCATAATTCTATGTGAAACACTAAATCCATAGACTAAACCAATTTAGAGGCCTGGTGTGATTAGGTGCAGTTTCACTAGTGTTAAAGTTTAAAGGGCTTTTTTAAATTTTTGAATGAAAAACCCTCAATGTTACGAAACCTCTCCACAATGTTGCCAAGATTTGGATTTTGCTGACATTGATTTGTTTCCCCTGAACAAGCATAACACGATTGAAAGTCCTAACATATTATGAATACGGCTGCGGTAAATAAAAACGTAAACAATGACCTACACACCATTATGAGTTTACTCTATTTAGTAAGACAGCAAATTCTGTTTGATAGGACATGTATGTGTGTGTGTGTGTGTGTGTGTGTGCGTGTGTGTATGTGGACTTTACACTTATGCTCATGGTTCTCCTCCCTCTGCACCTCAGCTATTTTTAACCCCCACATGTCTGCAGGGACTTTTACATGCCTTACAAACACACACACACACACACACACACACACACACACCTTAATAGGTAGCCTATTCACACCCTTACCCCTAATCATGACCAACAAATACCTTCTCTAAACACATTACCCTGCTGAACCTTAAAGGTACAGTGCGTAGGATTCTGTGTGACATATAAAACATTCTCAGAGTGTTTAGTGTTCCTTTTAACCTCAATCCTACACACTGCACCTTTAATCAGCACTGCAATGCCTCATGGTCTCCTTGAGGGCCACTGATCCTGAGGAGAACAGATTTGCTGGAGAAGGATGTGACATACACACACGCACACACACTAGGGCTGATCCACCAGTATAAAGCCTGAACACAGCAGGAATGTGGCCTCATTCATTTGGACCCTTTTGTCCTGACATGACTTTTCTGGACCCCCAGTCAAACTGAATGAGGTGACGTCGTAATACCCCCCTCTAAACCAATCACACACACCAACCCCCCCTCTCTACAGACAGCTGTCAAATATAGACCATGTGCTTCTGTCTTCTAAACTTCAACCGGCCCCCTCTGACACACAACACACACACACACACACCTGAATGTTGTGTAGTTACCTTGCTTGGTCTGGGCGTTGGTGATCTGGAGGTCGCAGTCCGCGGCTCGCAGCCTCTCCCGAGTCATGATGACCCTCTTCAGCTCCTTCAGCGTGATGTGCGGCCCGTCGAACACCGCCGTGTCGTAGCTAAGTTTGGAGGAAAATTTATAGTGAACATGACTCATGGTGACTCGGCGGCAAACACACAAGGAAACACTCGGAAAACTGTCGGCAAACCGACAGTTGACACTCCCTGGAAGTAGTTAGCTAGCTGCTGTTAGCCAATGCTATCAAGCTAGGCGCTGGCTGCTGCTGCTGCCGCTGCTACCGGGAATTAACAGGTGCCGGTAAAAAAAAAAGTGTCGTAAACGTGGCGACACGTCTCGGTTTGAGGCAGAACAGCAGCACAGAGTCGGGTGGAAGCTTCTCTGGCTTCCTCGGTTTTTGCCTCCGGGAGGAAGTGAGTTGAATAGGAGCTAACGGCGGTGTGAGCTCGGTGCTGTCTGACAGAAACCACCAGCTGTTTCCATCAGCAACGGCTCGTCAGCACTGTGCACGCGCCCGATCACGCTGCGTTCACGTGAACCCGCACAACGCAACACCCACAACTTCAACCACTTCCTCTTGACTACTAGAGACTACTGCGACTACTAAAACTACAGCTACTACTAAAACTACTGCTACTAAAACAAATACTAAAACTACTACTACTGCTACTATGAATAATAATGAGCAAAATACACGAAGAAGCCTCTAGAAGGAAGAGAACAGTCTCCCCTTGTCGAATAAAATAAAACTTATAATTATAATATTATTATTTCCCCATTGTATTCCCCCTTCTCTTAGTATGCTGAAAAATAACAACACCACAAAACAAACAAAATAGAAATAGATAAATATTTTGATGCAATTTGTCCAACGCTCTTTTAGACTTATTCACACCGGTTGTTGCCTTCATTTATTTATTTTACAGCTTTTATTTTGAAACTATACACTCCGCATGAGCTAAGATTTGGATTGTTTTTGGTGTTATTTCATGTTGCAGAACTAGTAATTGTTCTATATGTTATTTATAAAACAGCTAGACAGACAGACTGGCAATAAAACAGTTATAGATGTGACAGAGCTACAATATCTGTCAATGTATATTCCAATCTTCCATTGTACAACAGAATAGAATTAAAGTTGTCAAATGTACGAGCTTTCTTCTGTCACGTGAAGGCAACCTGTTGCCCCAGCTCTCAGTGCCCTGCACCTGTTTGTCCTCAGGGAGCAACTGAAAGGGAGGATCTGCCAAAACCACATTTACATTGAACTACCACTTCCGTTACAACTGCTCTCTTGTCAAAGCTGTAACACACTGACATGTTTTTAAAAACGTTTTTTTATTTTTTCCCCATGTTGATCTCGTTGAACTTGTATTGTTGACGCCAGGTGTTTGGTTGCACAACCTAAATAATCCACTAGGGGGCCACAAAGCACCAAATATGATGTTATACTGTGTTGGTGAAATGCTCTGCAGCGTCTCATACATTTACATGTTTGACACGTGAGGCAATTCTATGTTTCGCTTGTGACTGCATGTAACATGAAATGTTGATATTTATTCATTTGAATCGATGACGATGCCATTAAGAGGTTTGGTATTGCAGCCAAAGTTGTCATCATGGCTGTCAATCAAATCTGACTAATGATTGGCTAACTTAATTAGCTTCTTTTTTTTTCGATGAATGGCAAAAGATCCAATTTATAGTGTTTTAACGTGTAGTTTGAGGTGTTATGGTCATTTATTTGACCTGCTTGTGTTGTAGCCTTGACATCAGCAGAAGGGTAAATGCAATTGCCATGGCGACAAGGATATGAGGAGGGAAGAAAGGAAGGAAGGAAGGAAGGAAGGGATGAGCAAGGAGACGAGACAAGAGTGAGCAAGGAGCTTAGGAATGAGGGCTCTTCTGTGACATCATCACCACAGGTTGGTGATGATGTCATCGCTCTCTCTCTCTCACACACATGCATGGATATCAAAGTGAAGTATAGACAGTGGTTTACAGAGGGATGGGAGCTGATTGGTTGGATCCAGATAAATGGAGGGAGTGAACAGAGAGATGGCAGACGAGTGTTTGAGGATGTGTTCTGCTCTGTTCTCTGTTCTCTCTCTCTCTCTCTCTCTCTCTCTCTCTTCTTCCTCCTCTCCTGCCTGTGCTCTGCTCAGAGGAGGGATTTGCCCTATCTTCCCCCGGCTTAGCTCACCATTGTGAAAGCAGTGGGAGGATGGAGGGATGGAGAGGGAGGGAGAGAGGGGAGAGGGGAGAGAGAGAGGGGGGGGATGAAAGGGAAGCAGCAGCTGCTGCCTTTAAACTGATGTTCTTCTTATCGTGATATGATACACAACATGTTTGGTGACTCATCCATCAAAGAGCAGAGCCAGGAAACAATTAGAATATTCACATCCATGCTGTGTGTGTGTGTGTGTGTGTGTGTGTGTGTGTAAAAACGTATAGATGAGTTTTCCCTCTAGGCTGCTGCAGCTTCCTCCCACAGTCCAACGACATGCAGCTTAGGTTAATTGGAGGCTCTGGGTGAAGCCGAGTGTGAATGGTTGTGATAGAGAGTCGACCTGATCGGAGGGCGACCGCCCCAATGTCAGCTGGGATTGGATTCTTTGACTCGAGTTTTTGTCTCTTATGCCCCTGTATCAACGACATACATGCTCCAATAACACGTGTGATGATAAATACTTCACCATAGTCAGGAAGAGAACCGATTCCGGTCAGAGGATTGGTTTCGGGAAGAGATTCATTAGAAGCTTGCAGAAACGGTCATAGCAGATTCGGGCAGAATGGTATCCAGAGTGTCTTCATATGAGAAGTTCACAGAACTTTAGGGCTGTTGGTGATGACCTCAGTTAGTCTGCCTTTGATCTGAAGGCATATGCCTTTGATGTCAAGGGATTTGCCTTTGATGTCAAGGGAATAGGTCCAGGTGAGGCAATGTGTATACACTATTTGAATGCCATATAAATTATTTGTTTACCCCCTGATCTCATTTTTACAAGGACAAGCTCCTGATGATTGTCCGACAACCTACTGGACTTACTAGCCAATCAAAATGAATTGTAACTGATTGGATAATCGGTGCATTAGTTTTATTCATGGTGCTGTAAAGATGGACGATACCCATCTTGTCAGTCTCGGCTGTCAATTATGGTGTTATCAAAGAAACTTGAAATGGAAATAACAGCCTTTATCGATTTTAAGGCGCGTGCCTTTTTTAGTTAGAGTTGTTCCATTCCACCAACATGGAGGAGGTGTACTTTGCATGTGATACTGCATGGAGCCACCAGATGGCAGTCTTCTGTGTTGCCTCCGATCAAATTCCCATGCGTAGTGCTATCACATGTCACATTAGGTGGTTTCCATGGAGACCTGCAGGATCCACTTCCTGGTCGACACAACCGCCACGAACACTGTGTCTTCACCTCGGATGACACGGCTCGTTTGTTTTACATATTCTGGGATTAAATGCTGCTTAAATGTTTACGCCTCATTTCCCTGCAAAAAGCTAATGGGGGCATATATTTAACATGCTGTTAATTTTATTCCGGGAGCCACTGTTGTTGTTTTTTTCTTCTTCTTTCCCTCCTCATCACAATAATTCATCCAAACGAGGCCACTGAGTTCTGGACCAAATCAAGGATGGATGATGTGTGTGTGTGTGAGTGTGTGTGTGTGTGTGTGTGTGTGTGTGTGTGTGTGTGTGTGTGTGTGTGTGTGGAGCCCTGAGGGCGGTCACACTCCCACAGGATCACAACAATATGACAATCAAGGAAATGGGTCATAATGTAATAATGAAGTAAGTCTGAATTTGAAACGGTAGCAGAGGATCTAGTTTAAAACGGTTATTTGTAATTTTATCGCAGTTCCATTTATCGCCAGTAGATGGCTGCGGCCGTGTGCTGCGAATAAACAAACAGAATAAACAGACATACTCACCATTCCTTCAGTTTTGTCTATGGACTTTGGCACATTTTTGAGGCCACGAGCCCAGACTTTGCACTACAGTGGGTCATGACTCACCCTAGTGGTAAAAAAGGGGTATTTTCGTAATCTTCATTTTTGTATATTTTCAGGTAAAAGAAAAACTACACACAGCCGCTTCATATTGAGTTGTTTGATCTTTTATACCACAATATATAGTGAAATTATGATTGACAGGTAGGGGACTAATTAAATCGTAATGTATGAATATTTCAAGTGAATTAAAAATCTACACACAGCCCCTTTAATTACGCTTATTCCAGCTCTTACACTATGATGATATATTGTCAGATTACATTATTATGAGTGGCGGGGGCGGTGAGAGCGTGTCATGTGAGAGAATGTTCAGAATCACCTGATGAATATTCATAACTGTGACATCACCCATGGAGCTCCACACTGTCGTCATAGAGATTAGAGTGGATGACAGGATTATGGGATGGCATCCGCTCCACACTGTGGGATCGGCTGCCACTCTCATTCCATTCGTCTTAACCGCGTATAAAATGTTTCCCTCCTTCTTTCCCACCCTGGCCCCTCCCCTCTATCTCCTCTTCATCATTTCCACCCCTTATCTATATTAAGGGGCGTGGCTTTTAGTTAAGAGTAGTCCATTGTACCAACATGGAGGAGGTGCGCTTCACATGTGATACTGCAGCGAGCCACTAGATGGCAGTGTTATGGGTTTGTCATTTGATCTCTGATCAATATAAATATAAATAAGTATACATGATCTCAATGTTTTCCCCCCTCCCACCCTGGCCCCTCCCCTCTATCTCTGCTTTTCTTCTTCATAATCCCCTAGGCTACACACCCCACCCTCCCACCCCCCCTGCTTTGGGGACCCCACCCTCCTGTCGAGCGAGTGCGCCACTGTAGTAATTGCTTTCTTCAGCTCCATTGGCCCAATGAGAGAAAATTGTCCGTTATGCTAACAGCCCATAAAAGACGCAGAGCATCTCCCAGCAGGAATCCCGCATCGGATTATTTGGTCGAGCCGCAGCGCACAGACACGTCGCCCATACCTCACATGGGCTCCAGATATACGACGGCGCCATGAATAATTTATCTGAGAGGAAGTGGCTTTTTAGAATTTTAAGTGGTTCAATGCAAAAAACATTATTTATTTTTTTTTTCAATTTTTTATTTTTTTAGCATCACCTCCCTGCCTGGCTGACACGTTATTACATCTCTGCAAAGACGCCACGCTCCTCCTCCTCCTGCAGGGCTCATCCGAAACTTTCGCAGAGATGCAAGGCTACGAATTGAGGACGCTCCCTAAATCACTTGTTTTCACATATTATGGGTTTGGTCTGGCTGGAGGACTCGGAGCATCAGATCAGTGCTGGACGTTTAAGGACAAGAGGCACTTGAGCTGCCTGAGAGCAGCGGCGAAATGAGTGAAGAGCTCTCTGAACCATTGTCACTGTGTGCGTGTGTGTGTGCGTGTGTGAGTGTGTGTGTGTGTGTGTATGTGTGTGTGTGCGTGTGTACTTGCCCCTTGAGTGGAGTAATATCATGGCCATCTGCAGTGTGAAGAAAAGGCCTTGGAGCTGTGAACGCTGCTCGAGCAGAGAGACGAGTAGAGGAGAGAGAGAGAGAGAGAGGGGGGGAGTGAGAGGTGGAGGGTGGGCGAGCGAGGAAGAGAGCGAGAAAGAGAGAGAGGAAGAGGGAGAGGGAGGTGCAGAATGAAAGTCAGTCATACATTGATCTAACAGTTGCAGTTCACTCAGTTTTCTCCCGTGCTGCTGAGAGAATGATGAGAACAGACACGGAGCTCAGACAGTTACATGAGTAATCGATTACAATGTGTAAAACCACCAAATATTTATCAATGAAAGCCAATCACATACATGAGTTCTGTGTTATTGAATACTTTAAAGACCTCACCCATAGCTCTGGAAATATGTCACTGACATGTTATTTTAAGTATTTAACAGATTTGAGAGTTGTTGTTTTTTTAAATCACATGAGTGATTGACAGCTGTGTCAGACATGAAAATATTTTCATTAAAATAGCATGAAATGACAGGTGACGGCTGCAATAAGCACCTCTATATCTCACACACACACATACACACACACACACACACACACACAGTCCCATTACAAGCTCCTCTCCTTCTTAACTTTCCTTCAGCTCCGCCCCCTCTCTGTCATTCAGACGTCTGTGTCGGTGCCTATGGAGATAAGCAGAGATGTTATCTGTCGCACGGCCAATTTAAAACGGTTGACACAGCACGGCTGATACACATCTCGAATAGGTGTGTGAGTGTGTGTGTGTGTGCATGTGTGTGTGTGTGTGTGTAGGTGTGCGTGTGAGAGGCTCATCAGTATTGTCCAGGTTTATGCTGGTGTGTGTGGTTTGCTCCCTGATTGAGATTAGATAGTGTTAATTTGTTGGACCACCGAAGTCTGTTGTTATCTGTGTGTGTATGTGTGTGTGTGTGTGTGTGTCTGTGTGTGTGTGTTCTTGTAGTTATGACTTTGTGGGGACCATGTTGACCATAGATCCCAACAGAGTGAGGAACTTCGGTCTCTGGTCCCCACAGAGCTGTTTGAGGGTTGTCAAAGGGTTGGACTTAGTCTTTGGGTTAAGGGTCAGAATAAGGTTAAGGTAAGCTTCAGGGTAAGGTTTCGGTAAATTAAGGGGGAGGGGCCTAAAATGCATGATGTCAACACGGGGCCTCACAAAGATAGAAGTACAAGTCTATGTTTGTGTGTCTATGAGTGAGCGAGAGAGAGGGAGAGAGAGAGAGAGAGAGAGAGAGAGAGAGAGAGAGAGAGAGAGCGAGCGAGCGAGAGAGCACACGTAAACATATACACAGCACAAAATAAACAGTCTACAGGCACTTTGAAAAGGTGACTCTTTATTTTCTAATTGTTTATACTGTATATAATATTCTTTCTCTCTAGATATAGGTAATCGTATTTATTTATACCATGTAAGTAAAAGTGTGCTTTTATTCACAGCCTGTGTCTGTGTCAGACCGCTGTTGGTTGGAGGTTTACATTATAAAGTATACAGTGAAACTGGCTGGCAGCTGAGTGTGTGTGTGTGTGTGTGTGTGTGTGTGTGTGTGTGAGCTGTTATACAGTCAGTGTGCCTGTGGATACCAAGTCAGATGTGAGTGCCAGCATGTTTCTGCATGCATGCATGTGTGTGTGTGTGTGTGTGTGTGTGTGTGTGTGTCGGGGGTATAGTATCTCACGATGGGGGCTCAGAGGTGTGAGGGAGAATCAGAAATCTGCTCACTAACGCTGCATCATCACAAAAATGTTCGACTAAACTTAATGGATGTTACTTCCGGTTCCGCGTTGAACCGAAGACGCCGACGATCACCGGAGTGGAACTTTACCGTCCTGGTCTCCGTCTGAGGAGCCTCAGAGCAAACTGCTGCCGCACCTGCACCACACCTTTCATCGGGTTCACTTCCTGTGTGGGCCTGTAGGTGAGAAGTACTGTTTGGGTTTTAGACATAAGGTCTATTTTTGTGAATTCAGCTGGACGTAGAATGAAAATGTAAAAAAAGAGGGTCAAATAAAGAGCATTACGTTGAAGGCTGACACAGCAGTGGAAAAAAAGTGCAGTTCACACGGTGGCCACTTGAGGCAACCTCCAAGATTGAGTCAACCCCCACAGACTCCCATATTCAAATGGTCAACGTTAGAGGTGGATTAAACATGTTTCACGCCTGGTGCAAACCACTGTTTTGGCCTCAATCAGTCACATTTGTTACCATGACAACTGCAAGGGGGAGTGGGGTTCGGGGTGTGGGGTCGGGGGGTGGGGTGTGGGGGGGTGTTAATCTGATTTGCTTTTTTAGAGAGTTAATTAAGGGGCATGGCCTCTTGAGTGACACCTGGGTCAACTAGACTGTGGACAGCACCATGGCTCCAGCCCCAAGTTCTTCCTGTGCTCCGCCTCTTTGCCCATTTTTGGATGAACCAGGAAGTAGGAGGAGTCAGGCATTGGCAAGATGGCAAAAAAAAAAAAAAAAAGGGAACCGCCCACTACGAGCCTCATAAGCATTCTGCAGAAACCTACGGGTGACGTCACGGACGCTACGTCCATCTCTGTGTCGTCTGTGATCGCAGCTGTGGCAGAACAGCTGTTATTAGGATTCAGGGGCCGTGTTGCTATGGTAACCAAACACCCTGTGTGGTATCTGCAGTGATGGACGGTTTGTGCCAATGAGAACAGGCGAAATCGAGGAGAGGTATCGCACATATGAATCTCAACTTGTAGTGATGTCTCTCTCTCTCTCTCCCTCTCTCTCTCTCTCTCTCTCTACAATGCAAAGAAAAGGCAGGCATGAACTCAGTGAAGCTAAAGGCCCAATACAATTACAGGAAGTGATCATTCTAACTGGCAGTTGTGGAACGACTTCCTGCGTCACCTGATTGTGGAGCGCCAGGCTACAGCAGGTTGCACTGACCCGGGACCGGCCGTCATTAGGGACGCCATCCCATCTACCTGGCCACGCCCCCTCCGCCGATCCCGATCCAGCCTCCCGGGCAGAGGTGTGAAAACACAAGGTAACAGCCGGTGTCAGGAGAAAAAAAAGGGCCTTTAAAAGTCCTTTTAAAAGAATCAAGAGAGTTAGAGAGACTCCACTGGAACAGTCCTTGTAGCATCTTATATGGCTGCAATCTGCTGAGGAACCACCAGGGGGCCGTTAGCTCTGAAACTGATCCCAGCGCCACCGCTACAGGTGGAGGGGACGCAGAACGAGGTCGTACCGAAGCCCCATGGCTGAGCTGTGTGCTGTCTGAAGGCAGGACAGGCAGGCACTGGGTGCACGGGTGAGGAGAAGCTAGAACTGCACACACACACACACACACACACACACACACACACGAATATAAACACATACACACACAAACATGCAGGCACATGACTCCACCCAGACGCCCTCTTCACACAGTATCCTTAAGTGTGTGTGTGTGTGTGTGTGTGTGTGTGTGTGTGTGTGTGTGTGTGTGTGTGTGTGTTGGGAGTAAGTGCAAAGTGTAGAATAACTTTATAGCATGTAACAAACTCCTCCCATCATCACATGTGTCAGTTCACACAAGGTTCCAATGGCAAAAACATCCACAAGCCTTTTGTGTGTGTGTGTGTGTGTGTGCACGCACGCGTGTGTGTGTGTGTTTCTCTGGAATAAATAATGATGATTTTTCCATTTTTCTCCAAACATGACTCAAGTTTTTGTTCATTTTGCAGAGTCCTTGTGTTTCTATACTAATGAGGACCGTTATCCCACAAGTTTCTTTTCTTCTGAATTAGAATTAAATTATTCTTAAACTGACAAACGATGATTGTGTGTTAATTTGCAGTTGTTTTGGTTTTGTTGAGACAAGATCAATAATGTTGGATTGCTACATTTTAAATTAGCGGTTTTGCTGTGGCATTTCATTATAGTGCAAATTAGTGCAATATTTTATTCTTTTTTTCTACTTTCAATATGACAAAAAATAAATCAATCAGAATATATACATAAAAACAACTAATATCAAAGAATTACATAAATAAATACATAAATAATCAACTGATTCTTGAGATTATTGTGCATCTTTTGTCAAATGGTGCACATTTTACGCAAAGACACAATTTAAGCTCTGTTCCCTAAAGGTCATAGGTTACCATGGTTACTAAGTGCATGTCCAAGAGGTCCTCAGTAGTATAGCCACCTTACTGTGAAACAGTGTATGTGTGTGTGTGTGTGTGTGCGTGTGTGTGGTGAGGTTCACGTGTACGCGAGATCGTGCGGCCGCTCCCCCGTCTCCTCTGTCCGTCCCGTCAGAGGCATGATCAGAACAACACAATCTCAAAAACCACATCAAAGTAGAAAATGAATCTAGAATAATAGAATATTACAAAGACTATGACCCCGCCCCCCCACCCCCCCCTTCACCTGCTCCCCCAACTCTGCTCCCATCCATCAACGCCCCCCCCCCTCCCTCCCCCCTCCCCTTTTTAATACATTAATTACTATAATACGTGACAAGAGTTTGTCACAGTGGCACCTTTAGAATAGAATAATCTTTTTTTTTGTTTGTTTGTTTTTTGTAGTTTTTTTTTTACTAATAATACAATGATTCCATTGTTGATATCAAAGCTGTAACGTATGGTACTAATAAGAGATTAGACAGAGGTCCGGTCTCAAAAAGCACCCTGTGCTCTACTGGAGTAAACATGGTTAAACACAGCACAGGCTCCTGGGGGCCCACACTCCCTTTGTAAGGCGTCTTTGAAAATGTAGCAGTCGCGTGTCCCTACGGAGAATAGAGAGATTAGGGTGCCGTTTGAGACTCCATCAGAGATACAGCGGATGTAAGCACTGGAGGCGGATGGATATGGCATGCGTGGTCTGAAAAGGTCAATGCTGACATGGCTCATGGATGGCAGTTCTAAACTTTGACCCCCACGAGGTGGGTGGGGGGGGGGGGGGGGGGGGGGGGGGGGGGGTGGGGGGGGTAGGGGGTTGGGGGTTGGGGGGTGGGGGGTTGGGGGGTGGGGGGTGGGTGCGGACCCTTTGGGATCCCAGAGGCGCGGCGCTACATATATAACTACCACTACGACGACTACTGCTGCTGCTGAGTCAGCGCGCTGCTGGAAATACCTACCTACCTAGTATGACCTACAGCTAACCCGGCGGCCATGACACACAGGAGTAATATTTGGCATCGAGTGTGGTTAGCATTATGGCGCTAGTATACTTGAGCGAGTAATCCGTGATTCAAAAACGTGTTTCCTACCTAAGGCATTTCTAATTATTCGGAGAGGTGACCCGGCTAAGCTAAAGTTAGCCGGGGACTAGCTAGCGGCCTAGCCCACCTGTTGCTAACGCGGCCTAATGAGCAGAAGAGTAACAGCTGTCGCGTTTTACCTTCCCCCGCTTCCCCTTTTTGCGCGAAGCGCGTCGTACCGCTCGTTAGCCATTCAGCTGTTTCGAAAAAAAAAAGAAGAAAGAAGTGTTGTTCCTGTGCAAATGTACTTCCCCGTCCCGTCTCTTCCCGTTTCCAACACGACACGTCGTCTCTGCAGCGCCGAGCGTAAAAAGCCCTTGTGTGTTCCTGTCCTTTAAAAATTAAAAAGCCCTTGCTCGGAGAGAAGTCTCCTCCTTTCACAGCCCAGGACCACTGCTGATGTTGTCGTTAGCTTGCAAAATTAATATTTACACGAGTGCCGGGTCGGTCGCGGAGCAGGTTCGTCCCTTTAAGATCCCGATATGGCGCAAAAAAGACACGAGATGAAGCGGCGGCGACATGAATTAAACAGCGCGGCCGAGGTCGGGGAACATCTTTCCTTGCCGGGGCTGATCGTCGCTGCAGCCGCGTTAGCTCGGCGCTGTCTCAGGCTAAGTGTGTACAAAACAGTGCAGTGGTGCAAAGGAAGAAAACGTGTTTTACCTCTTTACTCACTGGAACATAGTCACGCTCGGATGTGTGTGTGTGTGTGTGTGTGTGTGTGTGTGTGTGTGTGTGTGTGTGTGTGTATGTGTGTGTGTGTGTGTGCAATATAATGGTATAGGTATCGGAGACTAGCTGTATAACCCATTAGTGACTGTAAATGGATGTGTTCCATTGGAATCGCCATTGAACAGAGGTAAGAGTA
>JAFBJT010110278.1:165911-170911 GCA_016785325.1 Chascanopsetta lugubris
ATCTGGTAATGTGGCCGGCTGTAATTGGATGATAGAGGCAGAGCGAGCGGAGTCACAGGAGGTAACGGAGACCTCAGCTGCTCCTGCCGGACGCATCAAGGTGTAAAGCCTCATCAGTCAGAGCTCTGCCTTGTGTTTGTCAGCCGGGGAATTCATTATAGCCGCTGCCTTTTAAATGGACGGATTTGTATTGAACTGTTGTGATTTATGGAGCAACAAACGGCCTCACACCGCCGCACAGAGAATAGGAACAGAGAGATATACGGCGGCTTTTTATTTCTCTGCGGGCGGCCGAACTCACGGCTGAATAAACACAGCTTAAAGCCAACACACGCACGCACGCGCGCACACACACACACGCGCGCGCGCACACACCTTCGTAACACCCAGAGTGGACATGATGTCACAGTGTAATATGAGAGGGCCAGCCCTTCATTAAATGTAGGGATTTAAGGGACTTGACTGTACATCAGAAATCATTATTTTATAAACTTATAAAAAACAACAGTAGCTCTTCTTATTTTTAAAGGTGCAGTGTGGGAGATTTGGTGACCTCTAGAGGTGAAGTTGCGTGTGGTATCCATCACCTCACCCTCACCCTTCTGAACATGCAGGAGAACCTGTGGTGAACTTCAGTTGACTTCATTACTAGTATGTCCACTCAGGGCTACTGTAAAAACATGGCGGCCCCCAGAGAGAGGACCCACTCCTCATGTAAATATACATCAATGGGCTCATTTAAGGGTAATGGAATAAAACAATACAGTTAGGTGATTATAAAGTCATGAAAATGCCAGTATGTCATTGTTTTGAAATATTTGTAGAAGTTATAAAAATGACCAAAATCGTACACACTGCACCTTTAAACTGAAGACCCTCTCAATTCCTCCAAACACCTGACTATAAGTTATCAATCAAGTTGTGAGTCACAATACGAGTCACTGTATAAGTAAGTAATGTATGTAAACAATATCAGATCATAACCAATCACTGCAAAATGAAGAATTCTGATGTAAATAAATAAAATGGATCATTTCTGGGTCATGAAAACGAGAATTCACACACTCAGATGATGTATGTAAAAAGTACATATATTGATTTCTATCAATATAAAATTCCACCTTGATTTTATAAAATAGAACTTTATGACTTTATACAACTAAAATGTATGACATTAAAAAAAATGTCCATCCACATTTCAATCCTAAACTAAACTGATGTAAACAAGCTGATTGGAGAATTACTCTTCAGTGTGCTCACAAACCAGAGTACGACTAGAATGGGTTAGAACTGAAAAAATATAAATAATGAAATACATAAATACAGTTGCTTCAGAATACTCAACCTCACTTAAAGCCTCAAATGTTTGTTTACATTCATCAACAAACAACGATTAAAACAGACTTGTTTGTGACCCACTTGGCTTATTCATGTTATTTATGTAAATAAAATAAAATAATCATCACCTCACCATGACTGAAACATGAAGCTTCAATCTCTCCACGTTAGAAAACACAGCAGGATGTAGATGGACAATCATTATGAAGTAGAGCAGCCAGAAGCTCACTAGCTTCAACCACCACCACCACCACTTTACTTCCTGGTTACCCTTTAACTTCTGGTCACATGATTCTGAACCGACCAATCAGAGGCCAGAGAGATTTGGAGGCAGAGGGGAATGAGGAACACAGAGGCAGAGTGACTTCAGAGGAGCTCATGACATGAATCAAACACATGAACGGGTGAAAAATGACGATTGCTGCACATTTGAAAACATTTACATGTAAACAATGTAAATGTATTTTTATAACTGTCACAAAGGAAGTGACTTCTAAAGCCTGTTTAGCTCTGGGTGAGTCGAAGGAGAGGAACTTCAACAACAGCTGGACAAGCAGAACAGTCTGGATCATTAAGGTACTGCTGTCTGTCTGTGAGGTACAGTACTGTGTGTGTGTGTGTGTGTGTGTGTGTGTGCGTGTGTGTGTGTGTGTATACTGTGTTTACTTATCACTCAGAGCTCTCTGAGCTGTTGTTGACCTCCAAATAATGTGGCAATGAAAGAATTAGCAACAACAAACCAACACTACTTAAAGGTCCAGTGCGTTGAATTTAGTCCAGTGTTACAGCTGAATACTCTTCACCTCACACTTCCCTTCCAAGCATGTAGGGAAATGTATGGGAGCCTTAAGTCATCATAACATTTAAATAGTGGGAGGTTTATGACAAAGTAAAGTCAACATGCTCTAATTAGGTGGTTTCAGCCAAATACTGTAAAAATAGTATGTGCATGTATGTGCCGGTGTGGGTGTATGTATGTGTGTTCAGGATATGATAACTCATTTAGAAATTAATTACAAAAAAAATAAATATAATTAAAAATAAAATAATTCTTTTTTTTTTATGGAAACAACACACATATACATAAACACACACACACACACACACACACACACACACACACTGCTGCACACACTCATGGGCTCACACAAACACGCACTTCTATCAAGAGACATTTGGCTAACAAAGGTCAGGGTGGCCCGAGGGTAAAACTGCAACCATGACCGCAGAAAGGCATTATGGGTCAGGGCCAGTAGGGACGGCAGTCCAGTGTGTCCATGATTATCTGCCCCTGTGTGTGTGTTGTGTGTGTGTGTGTGTGTGTGTGTGTGTGTGTGTGTGTGTGTGTGTGTGTGTGTGTGTGTGTGTGTGTGTGTGTGTGTGTGTGTGTGTGTTTCACCTCATGTGGCACATGGTTTAGTTTCTCCTGCTGGGCCAAACATGCAGCTCCTGTCACTTACATACAACACATACATGTACATGTAGAGTTCACCCTCATATCGTGTTAATAGTTCAGAGCATGTGGGAAATACTACAACATCTACTACAAGTAGTAGTAAAATAATAATGTTGTTCTAAATTCTTGTTACTGACTAAAATGCCACATGACAAAAGCACTTCCTGTATAGAGGCAGTAAAATAACGTATGGTAACATTACAATATGTCGTGGTATCAGGTTTAACGACTCACCAGTTAACTCACTGTGTGATTTTTATTAAAAAACATCAAATATAGGTCAAATGCCTCGGTCCGGTTCCACATGTAAAAGTAGCAGTGACGTCGTCTGCGCATAAACAAGTGCGGAAACATCCAATGAGAGAAAAACAGCGCCTGAGTCAAGGTTATAAAAAGCAGATGAACACAAACAACAGTTTGTCAACATGCCCCCATGAATGTGACGAGTCGGTCATGAGATACCAGCTGCTCGTCCTTGAGAAACACAGACACACACACAGACACACACACACACACGAACCAAAAAAGAACCAAAAATACCAATACAAAAAAAAGAAAAGGAAGGAAAACTCTTGTAATTAAAGGAGCTACATGTCATTTTTTTTTCGACGAGAAATAACCAGAGATTATAATTCCATATAAGTGTTTATAAATCTTCACGTATAAATAGGAGAGCGCTGGTCTGGTCTGACCACCTTGCAATACCACTTTTTCACCACTCGAGTGAGTCATGAGCCAAGGCGGCTCTCAGCTCGAGTTGACTCGCTTCAAAGCTGCGTCTACTTGTTGTAGCACAGCTTCTGTTGTTGTCACGTGACCGTTAGCTAAACGGCTTCAAAACAAACGGTCCTGCTGTTTACTGTTCCAGTGCGAGAGGACACAGAGCGAACAGGGTACGTCGCTAGCATCGCGACAACGATATGATACGACAGCTCAACCGTAATTTGATGCGCGGTTCAGATGTTGATAAAAAGCACACCTATTCTGGCACAATACCACCATCCGCTGGTGGTGAGTGGAACTGCGTCAAATTCACAGCGATGACTAGGCACAATGTTTTTCTTCATTAGCCTCCGACATCATTTTTGGAAACGTCCTCGTGAATCACACGGATCATTTCAGCTGCTGAATTCAGCCCGAGGTGATGGGATGATGCGCGGCTCTCGAGCTCGGCCCTGTCTCTGCGCGGCCACACGCGCACGCCGCCGCCCCCGCCGCCACTGCCCCCACCCCCGCCGCCGCCACTGCCCCGTGCACCCTCAACATAAAGGGTTTTGTCGACTAGAAAACAGCAGAGGAGCGAGCGAGCGAGCGAGGGAAAAAACGGAGAGGAAGTTGAAAAGCAGAGCAAATTGGAGTGCTTGTTTCCTCAGAGCGCCTCTGACAGCTCAGTGTGGGTGACTGTGCCTCTCTCTCTCTCCCCCTCTCTCTCTCCCTCTCATCCTCTACCTCTCTCGCCCTCTCTGATTACCTCGTTCCAGGCGAGGGAGAGAGGAGAAGAGGAAGGGAGGGAGCGGGAGAGAAGAGAGAGAAAGAGACTAGTTTCCACGGTGATGGCTGATGAAAGAGAACGAGACAGGTTCTGCTTGGTTGCACACCTGTCCGCTCCCTCCCTCCCTCCCTCTCTCTCTCTCTCCTCTTTCTTCTCTTCCTCAGTCTCTTCATCCTAAAATCCCCACATCTCTCTCTCTTTCTCTCTCTCTCTCTCTCTCTCTCTCTCTCTCTCTTTCCCCAAACGTGTTCCTCCTCGTGTTCCTCGTGTTCCTCCTCGTGTTCCTCGTGTTCCTCCTCGTGTTCCTCGTGTTCCTCCTCGTGTTCCTCGTGTTCCTCCTCGTGTTCCTCGTGTTCCTCCTCGTGTTCCTCGTGTTCCTCCTCGTGTTCCTCGTGTTCCTCCTCGTGTTCCTCGTGTTCCTCCTCGTGTTCCTCGTGTTCCTCCTCGTGTTCCTCGTGTTCCTCCTCGTGTTCCTCGTGTTCCTCCTCGTGTTCCTCGTGTTCCTCCTCGTGTTCCTCGTGTTCCTCCTCGTGTTCCTCGTGTTCCTCCTCGTGTTCCTCGTGTTCCTCCTCGTGTTCCTCGTGTTCCTCCTCGTGTTCCTCGTGTTCCTCCTCGTGTTCCTCGTGTTCCTCCTCGTGTTCCTCGTGTTCCTCCTCGTGTTCCTCGTGTTCCTCCTCGTGTTCCTCGTGTTCCTCCTCGTGTTCCTCCTCGTGT
>JAFBJT010110278.1:185956-211922 GCA_016785325.1 Chascanopsetta lugubris
ACCCCCCCCCCCCCCCCACACACACACACACACATACACCTCCCTTCTGTCACCACATACTCTCACACATCCTCCCTTTTTCTTTTCGTTTGTAGAAAACTGTTTGCACATTTAACACTCCAAAGCACCTCGGCACCACCGGGGCATATGTGTGGGTGGGAAATGAGAAAGAAGAAGAAGAAAGCGGCATCACTGTCACATTTGCAGATTTAGAGTATTTATTTGACTGGCTTTAGTCAATGGATGGCAGAACATGCACTGTGGAGGTGAGATACTTCATCCTCCCATTAGAAGACATGATATTAATTGCTCATATTTAGCATTATTCTTCAATTTCACCCCCAACTCACACACACACACACATAGACAAACACACACACACACACAAACACACACCCTGCATGTCCGTCTCAGCCTCCCGGCTCTCCTCAGGGAAAATCATCCCTCTGTCGTCAAAACCCCCGGCAGCCTTATCAGTGACAGGGGAAAGATGAATACGGGATCAAAAGAGCCTTTTCTCTCCCTTTCCTCACACAGTCAAGTTATATTTACTCTGGGTCCCAGTGGCTCAGCACAATGCCACACACACCAATTACACATGACAGGCTTTTTTTCATTTCTGGGACCCTGCGTTTCTGCTATTGTGTTGCTATTGCTACTCTCTTTTTATACCAAGCATGTTCAAGGGCAGATGCGGAACATGCCTATATGGGACAAGTCATATTTTTTTAAGTCCAAAGGTGGTTTTAGAGTAACTTTACGTAGGAGTTTGGATTTGGGTGTTATAGAAGGTTTTTTCACACATATGCACAGATGTGACAACAAATGTTTGCAGCTGCTGCAGACACCGTCTGTAAGACCATACCCTACTCATGGGTATGTGTCTCATCCCAGGTCTCAGTGTCCACACTGCCTCACTTCATATGTGTTTGCTGGACATGATGCGCAATGATATTTATCATAAGGAAACTGATCTGTCACCTTTTCGTATGAAGGTATGTGCACTCTGCCTCCTGTTGCTTGCATATACTCTTTGTATCCATGCTTGCTCTCATTTGGTATGTGAGACTAGCTATCTGTCAAGTCAAAGGAAAATGCAATATACAATATCTACATCCAATCAACTATATATTGAATATATGGGATTTATAAATAGCTTTAGATTATTGCACGGCAGGTATATTGCTGTGTGCTGGGGTGTTCTAGTCTATTGAGGAGTCTCATGGTCTATGCTGTTTGTGTGTGTTGTTGTGGGCTTGAAGGCTCCTGTGCCTCCTCTACCAGAGGGCAGGAGGGAGATCAGTCTAACGTTAGGATGACATGAGTGATCTCTGCTTGCAGAGATGATGACATCCAGCTGCGTTTAATGATTAGGCCTGACACCAGTGTTGATGACATGCGATCTCCAGAGCTGACTGTATGCATCCTATCCTTCTGCATCCTCTGCATAGGTGCCAGCTCTCCCTTTGAATGTGCGTGACCTCCACCGCCTCCTGCACAAATGCAATGCTTTTCATGCTTACTCCTCCCGAGTATATTGTACTGTGCGCCGAGGCCAAACGGTGGCAACATGACACGGTGTAATTGACAGGAAAGCATCACTAAATAACCATGACCTCACGTGAGACCAATTATCATCCTGCACCACAAACGGACAGCTTGTCCGCCGCCGTGATTCATCTTCCGCCGCTTCAAACGAACCCTGCCGCCGCTGCTACAAGAACAACAGCAACGACAGAAAAAAATCCCCAAATCCCCCAAATCATTTAAACAGAAACAATAGCTTACAACAGGGAAGCTGGTGAAATGACCCGCGCCTCATTTTTTTAAAGGCTGAACAGATGTCTCTTTTCATATCCCATGTAAAAAATCCATACCTTCGCCACCACATCGCCACATGTCCCCATACGGCACATCTGATGATTAAAAAAAAATAAAATATATACGACATCAAAGTTATCAGCTAATCCCTGATGAAACAGAGAATTTACTTTTGCAAACAAAAACAAAAAAAGAACAAGCAGGCCAAGATTCCCTGTGTGCGTGTGAGTGTTTACCCAGCCCCCATCACAATGTACTGAAACCTTGGCTCTGGCTTTGAGGACTGGCAATAATCCACCACTTAACGAGTAAGGCCTACTGCTGCTCCTGCCAGGCGATAATCTTCTCTTGGCATAACCCAATCAAGCATAGAAATGTTCTTATCAGGCGGGAACAGCAGACAACCCCCCCAAAAAAAACAAAAAAAAACACACAAAAAACCCACCCGACAGACCCTGGGCTTAATTGATTTTCAGTGTCCCCAAAGCGGCTCCATCCGCACATCTGTCTATTTTATTTACCGGACACCTTGTTTGGGTGTGAGATTGTTTTCTTGCCTGTTTGATTCCATCATGCGATGCAGGTTTCGATAACAGCTGCGCGCAAACTACCTGCCGCTTTTGTGTTTTGAATTCCGTCGTGTTTCTCCAGTGAGACTAAACTGCCACCCACCATGAGCTGCAGCACCATATAATGAAGTTTGAGTTCATGTACTGTATGCAGAGTTTGCTTTGTCCCTAATGGGATAGTTTCTGCCTTATAGGATTCAATTAGCAATATATTGCAAAGACTTCTAGGTGCAGTGTGTAGGATTTAGTGACATCGAGAGGTCAAGTTGCTCCTTGCAGATGACTTTTCACTTCACGGTCCATTTTGTGTCATGCAGGAGTATGGAGTAAAACTCCAAAGATGTAGTTTGTCCCTCCCTAGAGATGGTCCTCTCCTGGTATACACACAACCATTTTTCTGTATCTATTCAGATAATTAAATACTCTTAACATTAAGTGTAAGTATTTAAATTCCATCTCCTAGAAAGGGAAATAATCACACCTAAACTTCACACACTGTACCTTTAATTTTCTATTGAATTGTACTTAAAATAATTTGTACATGCAGGTGATCATACTTAGTTTCTGCCAATAAATCCCTTTAAATCTTGCATACCGTACCTTTAATTATATATATTTTTCCAAGATTCTCAAGGCTTCTCATTGGACCCTCCCATTCATTGGATCAGTTTCCATGCCTCAGATCATGTTTACTTGTAAACAAAGCAGTGTCAGAGGAGGGTTAGTATCTTAAAGCAGCATCTGTTCGCTCTCATGAGTCATCATTCATTTGTCCACTGTTACAAGGTCCACGTTTGAAAGCTTCACTTCAAATGTCTGTGGACTTTCACTTATCAAAGGCTTCATTCAAAGGGGTCGGGGCTACGGTGAATCAAAGCCATTACACCCAGCAGAGCAAAGCTCATCAGATTTGTCCTTCTAATTCTTTTCCTTTTTTCTTTCCTCTTTCCATCCCTGGGGGATTAGCACATATTGCATCGTCTTTGCATATTTTATTTTATTTTTTGGGAGGACGCCGCTGGGAAATAGCTTTAGCACTATTTTTTTATACAAACATGAAAATGACATTGTGTAAAAGGTTTCTAATTATGTCCACTTTGACTCATCAGCTCTGACCTTTCTGCTGCAGGTGTGAAAACCGAATTGTAGTGGCTGCTCGCTCCTCCACTGTGGCGCCATGGAGGAGCTTGTCATGACAATCTCTTGCCAATGGCCTGGAGACCTCCCTGCCACAGAGGCAGAAGCGGACGCAGTAACCAGGAGCTCTCTGCTGTCCATAGTATCACAGAAGTTACTGTACGAAACATTCCTGGTTCTCCTCCAAGGCATGAAATTGCTTTGTGTGTCAGCAGCACAAAATAAATGCAGTTACTTTGGCCTAACTACCTCCCAATGACACATTAAGTGACTTTGCGGCTTGAGCCCATGCAGTTTTAAAGGAAAACTTGCAAGTCATTTGGATTAGGAACAGCTCCACTGTTGCTCTCTTGACCATAGAGTGGCTTATTGTTCCTCCTAGTGTGTACATGTTTGCGCTTGAGTTTTTTTTTTAAATACTTTGTTGTGGTGGAGACTCTCATAACCAGTAACGCACGTCTTCAGCAGCTTGTTTGGTTGATTAAACTTGAATCGGGCGAGTGTGGAAGGCGGATGGTGTCGTTTCATTGAATCCATAGTCAAAGTCTCCGCTGTGCTTGTTTCCGGGAAGTATTTTTTCCCCCTTCTTTGTTCTTTAATTTCACTTCCCACTTTGTCAGATTGACAGTCCATTATAGCAATTTGGCTGTGCAACAGCCTTGTCTGCAGTCGACCATCAGTTCCAGCACTTTCTTACTTTCGTCTTCTGCTCGTCTTTTCTCACTGTGCAATGAAGTGCATACAAAGAGAGTGGAAAGGAGAGGAGCAGGAGACAGATTGGCATTCAGTTGCTTACCTTGAGCAAATTTGCATACACAGGGATTAAGGGCTCCTGTCTATAACATTGATTTGGGCTAAAGCAGTGTTGTCCATAAGAAGCCATGGTTGACAGAAATATGTAAATAGCTAGCAAAGCTTTATTGACCCCATTGCAATGTCACATCACTGCCTACATATTAATGCAGTATATTGTAACTTTTTTGTTGTTGTTGTAAATATTGCAGTTAGTTACTGTCTCTCAAAAATCATGTTTATGCAACATGTGCAAAACCAAACGGGGGATGCAGCAAGTGTTGTATCTCACTGGTGATCAAGGTGGAGTGGAAGGTGTCAGTTAGTTGGAGGAGACCAAAACAGAGCTAAAAGGAGCATGTGCATGTCCATTCAGTCTTATGATCTGGAGATTCCCCATGAAGATGACACAGCCACTGGTTGTCACCATGTATCGGCAAATTAAGTGACATTTTTGAAATACTCGACAATGACCCATCTTTTATTTAACATGATTGTGTTTCCAAACCACTTCTTATTTATTTGTCTACTCTAACAAGTACACAGTCACACTTCACAGTGACACATTCAGTACCTCCACATAATCCTCTGTAGCTCAGGTATTGTTGAAAAATACACCTCTAATTCTCTGCTGTCTGGAGAAGTACAGTGACAGTGCACTTCTTCTTTACTACCCTGATGCACAGCAGGGAAGGTTTGATTGTTCAAGCAAAAGTAATTGTCACGTGAATATGGTGGCTTTTTTTTACGACACTTGTCATCTGATCTTCTCGGGCCTACGTGACTGGAGAGATGCTATTCTCTTTTAATGTGCCCCCCGCCCCTCCCCCTCTTTAAAAAAAGAAGAATCATAGCATTTACAAGCCAGACAGCAAAATGTAGATGAGAGGAGACATTGTGTGCTCATTCTGTCCCTCTCAGGAACCATTAAACGAGGGGACCGAGCTGTTTGTAACTTTACCTGTGATAAAAAATAAATAAATAAATAAAACAGAGCTGCAAGTGACACTTTACGAGAGCGTCTCCCCCTCCCCTCTTTGAAACGCATGTCATATCCTTCCCCCAGCATTGTAATCACCTCCTATATTTAGAGTTTCCTCTTGTTCTCCAATAATATCTTGGCACGGCACCATCGCTCAGTCTGAAACGTTAATGAAGTGGTTGTTAAATCTTAAATGATTTTGCAACAATGTGCATTTATGGTCCTATGAAGGATGCCTCCTCTCTAGTTGACGGCTATTCCGCTCAATAAAGGGTAATGGCTTTAACTGTATTTCATCAAAATGGCCTCAGACACTTTTTTACTTACCACAATGGAACAAAAGAAAGACACCCTTTAATCAAAAGTGCAATGTGTCTGAGAAAAGTTTGCAGTGAATATTACATTAGGACCTATACATTGCAGTATCTACGATATGGCTGCTTTATATTGCTGCCTGCATGGATAAAATTTCAATTTTGATTATCTCTTGTAATTCCATTTTCCATCGCATAATATTGCAACAGCAGCCACGAGCAGATCTCATTTTCAAATGTATGTATTCGTGTGGCTTGGCATCCTGAACCTTATAAAAGTGCATTGACTTGCATTGAGTGACTGTATAAAAGGTGCATTGTGTAGGGTTAAATGACCTCTAGTGGTGATGTTACATGCTGCAGGTGGATATGAGTCACTGTATCCTCATTTTCCAGCAGTTAAGGAGATCATATATGACTGCCTTAAACTTTTGGCCTACAGTGAAACCAAAGTGGTCCAACATGGCCGCCTCTATGGTGAGGACACGCTTCTGATATGAATCTAAAGGGCTCATTCTAAATTGATGAAAATAATAACTAGTGTATTGAGATAATTATACACTCATAAAAGCATTATTACGATTATTTTTGCACAACATATCGGCCAAGATGGAAGTTAAACCATACCACTTTGAGGTAGTGTGCATGACTATGTGACATCTAGTGGTGAAGTTGTGTATTGCGGCGGCATTCAGCTCACTTCACCACACCCTTCCAAGCATCATAGAAAACCTATGGTAGCTCAGCAAATGTTTTATCTGTACTTTCAAATATGGTGGTCCAACATGGCGGCCTCGGTAGACAGGACCTGCTCTTGATAGAACAATTAAAGGCTCAGTCTACTGAAAAGGAACAGTCACATTTGATATATTGATGAAAACAGTTCCTGGTATGATTATTGTATCTTTATTTTCTTACGATAGATCTCTACATCTTTACTTTCAAAATAAAAAAAAATAAAGTATGATGTTAATATTCAAAAAGCAAGTACATGGAAGGATGTACAGAGGTCACAGTGAAGGATGTATCCACAGGCGGAGTGCAGCAGTGTTTGGTGACGGTTGGGACAAAATGGATTGAAAGCGTCACAGTCTTTTTGTGGAGACGACAGTTTGTTGTCCGACCAGTTTAGAAACTTCCCAACTCTCCTTTCTCATTTCCCCTGCATCTGCAGTGACGGCAAACTGCCTTTTGTGTTGTCACCTTTGAGTGAGTAACCCACTGTAGTCCAGCAACACAGTACGAATAATAATAACAACAACAACTGCCTCACGAATCCTGAATCCTGAAATGCGCTGCTGTGTGTGTGAGAACAGCTGGTAAGTGGCTGTGGATTTCCACAGGGGAACGGTGCCGTCTCCTTTTATGTGCCCCACTGTACACTGCAGACTTCAAATGCAACCAGGAGTCTCCATGTCTTCTCCTGCACAACGCCTAAGATGGTTCTCAGTAATGTCAGCACCCAGTGGGGTGGGTGTCTGAGTTCAGAGACCTGGTGGGAGAGGCAGAGACGGTATGGGGGAAACGGAGACGCATGACCCTTTAAACTTTATTTTAATGGCTTTCATTAACAGGAAGTGCATGCTGCAACTCTACCCTGACTCCTTTGTGAAGTATGTATGATCTTGGTGATATAGACACTGACGCCTGAACCATAGGCTATTTATAAAGATGGATGTAGCATCCTTGATGTCACCCAAAGGTTTCTGCAGATTGCGTATTAGGCGCGTAGTGGGCAGTTCACTTGTCATCATCTTGCTGATGCTTAACTCCTCCTACTTCCTGGTTTGGCCCAAAAAATGGGCAGGGAGGCGGAGCACAGGTAGAGCAGTGGTGGCGGTGCTATTGCAGCATCCACAGAATGTGTCAGGTCGGCCCAGGTGTCAATGAAGATCCCACCCTCCTTAATTCTGCAAAGTTGGGGACTTACTTAGACTAAAACTGTAGTTTGTACCAGACTTCAAACTTAATTCATTCACCTCTTAAGTTGACCGTTTTAATATGGGAGTCTAATGGGGATTGACTCACTTTTGGATTCAGCTTCAAGTGGCCACTCTGTGAACTGCAGGTTTTTGCCAGCATGGTAATTGATATGTAATTTTCCATAGTTAATTGAAAAGAAGAATGTCTATAATGTACTCCTGTCCATCTGCAAAGCCTCTTGTGTGGAATAGTTTATTCTCTGAATTAGGATGTAAGATTCTAACATGGATGTTGCGTCACTGTTTACAAGCTATGACTCATCCACTTCATAGACTTTTGGCCTTTGGCTCTTCTGAGTACAGTGGAGTGGTTGTTATTCATCAACACAACCACTTTGTGGGTCAAAGTTGAATAAAGATTCACATGGACAATTTGCATGAATTTGCATTGTCACCTTAACAATGAATGGATTTTGCCATGAAGTGGGATACTTAAATGTACTGAATGAGCCAGCCTTTAGCACTTAAAGGTGCATCATGTACAATTTCACTTTCTAAACATAATTTTGACAACATATTTTTATTCGGTTTCGCTCAAAATGAATGTATTTTTGCCATAATATTACACACTGGACCTTTAAAAATAGCCTTAACATGCACCAGTGTTGCAGTTTTAATAGTGAGTAATGGGTATTATGTCATTGCACCAACTTTTACCAACCCCACAAGGGCTCCCCTGCCTTTCTAATGACAATGTGTGCTTTCACTTCAGTACATTATGAAGTGCATATGACTCATTAGAGGAGCTGCTCTGAATTAATGTCATTACAGCCTCGCAGCATTGAATGCTATCAGGCTGGGGGTGGGAGCACAGCTCTTTTCACATTGTTCAAAGCATTGTTGTGTTTATTGCTTTAGTCACTGCAACAAGGATCCTCGATTGCGGTGTATCAAAGGGGCGCGACAACACATTAACCCAAACTAAGGCATTAATTGGACGACTGCCAGGAGCTGGCACAGAGCCAGCGTTGAACTCCTGTATATCTATTGTGCTTTTGCTAGTCGGCCCTCGGGGAACATAAGAGGAGTATAATGTCTATTTTTTAAGATAAATCATTTGAAAACTGTTTGTTTTTTTTGCATTTCTGCATATTTGCAAAAATCGCCGATGGTCCTCATTTCCAGCAGCAATGCCCTTGAATCGTTCCTTGTTTATATCTGTCTTCCCTCTCCAGTGAATGGCCGGTGACCTTTGCTGCTTATCGTCGGCCTCCCCCCTTTTACATCCATTTAGCTTTGTCAGACTGTGATGCAGATTGATGTAGCAGAACCACGGCAATTGTCTCTTCTCTTTCACAGATTCCTCTTTCCTGTCAAAACACCCCTCGCTGCCTATATATGCTACCCACAATGCAACTCAACTGCTGGCGTAGTTACAGTCAAAGGACTGAGGCGTGTAAAATGCTAGTTAAGGCCAGTGCAGCCTTGAGCCGCAGATTTGCAGCCAGCCTGCACGGCACGGTGACATCACTGGAGGCCATTTATCTGACTTTGTGGTGACTCCCCTCCGGGGGCCGCATCAGGCTTTATACAAGGTAAACGGACCATAGTGTGTTAAATAGGCGGCATTCCCTTTAAAGATGTGAAGGTTCCTTGTATTCATAATCATGTGGGAGTCATTTTCAATCAACCAGAAAAATTTCCCTTCCGAGCTGAAATACAATATGCTCATTTTATGATGGATATGCTACATTTGATAGAGGCCATATACCTGTAAGATCATGTTTTCATAAATAGACTTTGATGTGTTTTAGTTGAATGACAGTGACTACATTGCCATCATTCACTCAGACACTTAAAGATGCAGGGCGTAGGATTCAGAGACACCTAGTGGTGAGGTTGCATGTTGTAAAAAAATCCACACTTTCCTTTCAACCATGTTAGAGAACCTATGAATCGTAGCATTCAGTCAGAGTCAGCAGTTACCATAGTCCTTTTAGGCAGTTGCCTAGGGCGCCTCCTGCAGGAAGGGGGTGGTGCTGCAAGCCCTCCAAACAATAATGTTATTTCAGATTTGTGTGTTGTGTTTTTTCAACAGTTGTTGTTGTTGTTGTTTTATCATTGGCAATAATACAAATTATTTCACTTTTCATTCTTACCTATAGAAATGGAATTGATTTCACTTACACATACATGCTACAACTTTAATGTTGCCACCATGACTCCTGTGATGTGCAGCCCTCTCATGCAGCAGCAGAAGCAGAAGCAGCAGCAGCCCTGTCATCTCAGTCTGTGTCTGTGGGTCTTTCACGCCATCCTGCTTTCCACCTTCCCCTCTAATAATCAGCTTTCAAATCATGCCAGAGCAATGTAATGTGCATAGCGTTTGTGTCTGGAGCATGTCATCAGCGTTTGAAAGTTTTGCCATCGTTTCTTTGAATTTTTTTGAAACTCAGCTCGGCCCGTGTGACCGCCGAGCTCTTGAAAAGGATTGGTGGGAGTGAGCAAGAGAAGGAGAGCCTCTCCAATGGTGCTCTGCTCTAATGTGTGTGAAAATACCAAAGACATAGGGAGATGAAATTCAGCTCCATTAGTCAGCCCATGTCAGTGCACTTTTCTGGTGAGTCGGCGTCAAAGAGAGAAAAATTAAATAAAGTACAATAATATGAAATTATATCACAATCTCGCTGTTGGAGATATTGCAACTGTTTCAGCTGATGGCAGAAAGGCCAGGACAGACATCAACCTACTCTCAAACAGAGAGTGAGGTTACAAGATAGGGTGATGGAAGAGCGATGTGTAGGTTGAGAGGCGGTGGATGAAAGTGACTCCGACTCTTTCATCTATGTGTCCTGGGGGAAAAAAAGGAAAAGATCAATCGGTGAACAAATACTGTAAATTACTGCAGTTTGGGAGCAGGCCAAAGGTGAAAGGATCTGCTGTATTTGGCTCCCCATACTGTATGTACAGTACAATGCCAACAGTCACAGCAACATTATTCTGCATATTTTCATTTTCACATGCTTTCATTATAATGTCAGGAAATGTCACTCAAAAATGCTACTTTTTTATATGGAATAGCAAAATGATGATGATGACATATATGTGCGTAATCATACTATCAAGTCTATTAAATCATTTTAGTAGACTAATGTATTTTTTCTGTGTTGGCATATTGCCCATAAAGTCCCTTTGCTCACCATATGACTGTATCAGAAAGTGCAGTACCACCATTTGGTCTTTTTGTTTTGCTTCTAAACACAGCACACTCACTGTATCAGATTATCTTGATACATCCATACTATGAAAATAGATCAGAGAGTTGTTGCATTGTCTATCAGTGACTTCTTCCTCCTTAGGAGTATGAGAGGTACAGCTAGAAGTTCCCTCACCTACAGATTCTATATTTACACATAGATAATCTACTCACAGAGATTTTACACAGTGGAGCTCAGGTGTTGGAGCTGCGTATAAATGTTGACATGTCTCCTTTGCAGTGTTTGTCTGAGGCGTCGTCCAACCGTTGTGTGTTCTGAATAAAGTTATGACAATAATTACTATAGAGAGCTCCTCCCCCATGTATGATGAAGACCAGCGCAATGGGTGGTTGATGATCAACCTGACTGGCTATTGTTCAGTGGTTTTACTCCATTTCCAAAAAGCAAACTCATCCAAACACGAGCTGTATGGTTTCAGAGCTTCAAAGGGATTTTAATGGAAATTGAGTATAAGTCACATTGAGGGGTTTCGCTGCACCACAGGTACGAGGATGGTCCCAGCAGGGGGTGAAGAGTCTTCGAGGAATTATAGACATACAAGAACAAGTATTTTTGGATTACCTGCTGCCTGCTTAATTCCCCAATCCTCTAAAGAGGTAACAGATTGGATTTAAACCACAGTGGGATAACAAACCCTTTATGAATTACACTGTTTAAAGTCCTTCTTTAAGATCTTGTGATACTCCGCGTGTCATCGATGGCTAAGCTTGTCTTGATTATATTGCACTTTTCTGTGAAAGAACAGGATCCATGGGTGGGTGGAGCTAAATGCCTTGGCAGAGGTGCCTGGCAGCGTTGCCCGAGGGAGTGGCCCTGTGGGTAATTACAAACTTTTCAGCCAATGTACCTTTTAACAAGAGTGAATGTCACACAACCCTCAGCTGGTGGTAGCGGGCAGCCATGCTGCAAGGGCAAGACGGAAACGTAGCAAATGACTCATTGAAGAAGAAGAGGGGGTATGATTGTACCCCCTTCTATAAATAAATACCCCTTCAGCTACTGCAGCCATATTTTACAGGTGATGAAGAGAGGGAACACCCACCCTGTTTTCAACCTCCTGATTAGTACAGTCACTTTTGTACTCACAGCCAGCGCCGCCAATTATCTTATTCCATCTCCCAGAATTAAGTCTAATCAGCCCCATTATTAAATGTCACGCCTATCTGCAGCTGGCCCAGTGTACTTACCAGACCCTGGTGCGGGTGTGCTTTATAGTTTGTGTGTGTGTGTGTTAGTGGAGTGTTTGATGAAATGGCTTTGCCCCACAGGGTTGATATCCTAACTCAAAACGGGGTGGTGGGTGAGTGGATGTGTGTGTGTGTGTGTGGGGGGGGGGGGGGAACCCCCATCATGCCGGGGGGGGGGGGGGGGGGGGGGGGGGGGGGGGGTAACCTCAATCATGTCCCGCACCTCTCCGGCTAACCTCGGGCTAAGATGGGGGAATTAACAGAGGGAGGCCGAGGAGAGATGCAACATCTCCTTTGACTTTGCACTTCAGAGGTGCGTGGCCTCCGTTGCCCCACCCCTCCCCTCCCCTCCTCCCCTCCCCTCCCCTCCCCTGCCCGGGAGAAGACCATCATTATACATTATCAAAACCATGAGACTTCTCCCTCAGCCTGCACGCGGCTCCTGTTTGTGTCCCCTATTGATTTTCCACTGAATTCCTTTTCGATGAGAGAATTGGCGCTGACACTTTGATTACGTTTACCGTTACTTGCCGCGCGTGCAGAGTGTTTTCTTCAGCTCCTGCCACGACCTGCCAAGGAACTGGAAAGTTACTTGCACTGCATATGCACACTCATGAGTTTCTAATATTACAAGAAATCAGAGCGCACACACCAGGTGATTACGGCAGAAGACTATTGACAATTGCATCGACAGGAGGAAGTCTTTTATCATAGCTATACAATATGCAGCATCTTGACATAGTGTGGAATGCACCTTTATTATGTATGTCATCCAGAGGCAACATCATCAAATGTCATTGTGTGAGGATGTTAATGGTGCACCTGCCCCTAGATGGGATATGTCGCCCTGCATTATTATGCCTCAACTCTGAAGCAGCGCCCCCTTTGGCTGTGTGTAAGTACATGCTTTGATAGCTCAACCCAAATCTCTCTCTGATTGGCTCACAGTAAATGACTTATGCGCTTTAGTTTAATTGGAACCAATTACGTTGGATGTCAAAGATGGCTGTCGATTAGGCTCCTACACTTGTAGCATTTATATTATTTAATAAAACCTTCACACTTGAGGATTACTTGACTTACACAGTGCCCCCTCCCCCCCTCTCCCCTGGGGCGGCTTTATACTCACCCACAATGGAACTGATATTCTTCACCATCCTCCTTTGCACCTACATTATTTCTCTTTCTCTCCCCCTTTTCTCTCTTTTTTTTCCGTCACACTGCCGTTTTGCAAATTAAAGCCTTGGCATTTTAGGGTTAGAGCAATTCACTCTGTTGGTTCTTCACAGTTCTGTGCGTTTGTCCTGCCGACCCTCCATGTGTGAAAATTAGGGGTAATAAAAAAAATCTCAGACATCAAAATTGAACCAGGGTTTAAGTGGAGTGAGGCAGAAGCATGATGATGCTTGTTCGGATATCAGGACACATGAAACCTGCAGAAGCGAATAAGAGGCTGCATTGTTTGGGGTCATTGCAGAGATAAGCAGCTCTTCAGATCAGGTTTCAGTGAAGATGAGGACACATACTCACATATTCAAAGAATCTGTACTGCACCTGCAGTGTACATTCTCCCTTGATATTGAAGTCACGGCTCATTCATTGTATCATTACAGCATTTTGACAAAGGGCCTGAAGGATGGAGGGCCAGAATTGAACACCCCCATAGTTTGCTAGCAAATGTGCAATGCATGCACATCTTGGGGTTTTTTTTGCTGGGTTTTTTTCGTTCCTCTGTCAAATTGGATCCACGACCTCAGGGCAGAGTGTGAAAAGACATTAAGTGTTTACTCGCTTTTGTTTCTGTAAGCAAAAGTCAATATGGCTGTTTTTTTTCCACATATGATATATGGCCTGCTCGGGAATGTTCGAGAATTCCAACATGACAAATTATGTTAAACTCCTCTGGGTATCAACACAGACTTAGGTCAATGAAGATGTGTGGAAACTGCTTATTTAGCAAAGGTGTTTCCTGAATGAGATCTCTGATCTGAAAACACATGCCTCCCTTATGCACTTTATCAAAAGGATTCAACTTACATGCATGCTGTATGCTCATTTGTCATATGACAGCATAAACAAGGTTGAATAGAAATTATGACTGTCTGCAATATGCAACCTCATCAGTAGAGGTCACTAAATTTCTACGCACTCCATCGTTAAAGTGGTAATGTGTGTATACCTATGCATGCAGCTGATGTGACAGTTTCTGTGATGTATTACTTCAGTAGAATGAGACGCCAAAGAAGAGGGGGAAAAAACGACATGATCTCCACATTTTGAAGTACACCCCATAATATTTCATTCGCCCTTGTCCCTGTGTATGGGCCGTCATCCTTGACAATCTGTTCTTCCACCTGAACAACACACTGAACCCCCCCCCCCATCCCCGTTCCGCGGCTGTACGTCAAACGTGCTGATGAAACACATTGTGCAGCGGTGACCGTGTTTTGCATCATCCCCCCACCCCCTTCCTCCCTCCCACCTTAAACCCCCCCACACACACACACTCACACTTCATCCTGAGCTGGGCCTTATCACAGGGATGTGCAGTCACAGTGTGCAGTGTGTCTTTGGTCCCTGCATCAATGATTACACCTCTAATCAAGCGTCCGTCAAACTTACCTTAACTGAGCTAAGACAAACATATGGCCACCCCTGTGGGGCCTCACTATTGACAGCAATGACTGTGTGTGTGTGTGTGTGTGTGTGTGTGTGTGTGTGTGTGTGTGTGTGTGTGTGTGCAGGTGGGGGGAGGGGGGCGGGGTGTGCAGCTGTGCTGCCTGTCACGGTGTGAAGGGTCAAGGAGGGGGATTGATTTCCTAAGGAACATGTTGGTTTAATGATATCGGGAGTTCCCTGTGAGATAACCTCTTATCAGTCGATTCACAGTCGGAGCATTTTCCATATTACGAAGATGAATTCAACTAAATAGCTGCTAAGGCTTTGAGAGCTTTTCAGAGAGCACGGTTTAACAGCTGGGTTCAGCATTTCAAGAATGCAAACACCTGTAATACAGAGACTAATATTTAAAGAGCAGTGCTCATAACAATAATAATAGAGATTAAAGAGACAATAGTAGTTCTTGTATTTTCCATTTCATCTTTAAAGTTACAGTGTGTATGATTTGGTGACATCTACTGGTGAAGTTGCATGTTGTATTCATCACCTCACCCATCCCTTTTGAGCATGTAGAAGAAACCATGATAGCTCTCAGTGGTCATTTAAGCTCATACGATGTTTAATATGGGCTACTGAAAAAAACGTGGCGGCCCCCATGGAGAGGACCGGCTCCTGATGTAAATATACAATAAAGGACTCATAGTAAACAGCAAGTCATACATTCAGGTGATGATACATTCTTGGAACATGTTTTGATTTGAAGTATAGAAGAGACCAAAATCTTTCACACTGCACAATTAAATCAAGAGGACTTCCGCTCCTCTGCATTTGTCACTGTACATGTTGAATTGGCAGTTTACATTAAGTGTTGATGTGTTCCTCCTTATGACACCAGTGTCTATTTAACACTGCACTTACTGAACCAGTTGGTGCCTTGTGACGTCATAGCTCACCCAAGGTAAACTTGTGTCAGAGAAGGTCTCTGCTGCTTTTTTAACTGTTTCAATCTGTTCAATAAATGAGGCAGATGATTCAGTGCCATATTCTCTTTCATCTCCTCATATATATTTATTGTTTCCCCACCACCATGCAGTGATGCTCCTGATGCCACTCTACGTGATTAGCATATTGATTGACGGGTGATTGATGAGCTGAAAGCAGTTCAGGTCGAATGCAATGCACTGTGGTGCAGCCTTGATCCTGCAGGAGGATTTGAGTGCAGAAATCCGATTCGGGCTTTACGTTTCATTAACTCATTACACAGTCTACACGTCTCCCAACACAACCTGCTGCTTGTTTGGGTGATTGCAGTGGAATAGGAGGGTCCACAAGTGCGGTGGTGGTGGAGGAGGAGGAGGAGGGGGAGGAAGGGGCTGGAGGAGAGTGCAGCGGCAGGCGGCGCAGCAGTCGAGGGCAAGCAGGCAGAGGAGACGGATCGGCGTCGGAGCGCACATGAGAGAGAGAGAGAGAGAGAGAGAGAGAGAGAGAGAGAGAGAGAGAGAGAGACAGACAGACAGACAGACAGACAGACAGAGAGCAGAGAGAGGCGCACTGATTGACAATCCGCGGGCACGGGGGCGCACAGGCGGTGAAGCGCGGCTGGTGTCATCCCGTCTCTGGAGCAAAAGGGGGACATCACGGAAAATGGACAGAACGCTCAGGTTGCACTTTGCAATCTGAGCCCCAGAAGGTCTGTTCATTTTCTTCTTTTCTCCCCCCACTCCCCTCAAGGAATATTAAAGGACCCAAGGAAGGAAGGAATCAATCTTGTCCACTTCTATATATTTGCATTCCTGAGGTAAACCCCTGGATTGTGTGTGGTTGTATTGGAATAACCGGGCAGCCCGTTTTCTAAAGGACACTTTGTGGAGTCATCCATCTTCCTCCCCCCTTCCATGGAGTAGGTGAGAAGGAGGGAGAGACTTTGAAAGGAAGAGATAACGAAAGAAAACACTGGTTTGTTATTGGGAGGTGGAGCGGATGTGCAGCAGCTTCTCTGTAGGATGGTAAATAACTGATGGGGAACCATGAACAGCTCTTCTGAACTCGAAGATGGCACCCGGCATAAAAACCAGGTATGTCCAACCCCCCCCCCCCCCCCCCCCCCCCCCCCCCCCCCCCCCCCCCCCCCCCCCCAACCTGTTTTTTCTCCCCTCCCCCCCCCCCCCCCCCCCCCTCAATATCCCACCCTGCCTCCACTCTCCATGCTTTTACGCGCGGTCTTATGGAAGGAGTGGTGCATCTGCTGGTGCAATGTGTGTGTGTGTGTGTGTGTGTGTGTGTGAGAGAGAGAGAGAGAGAGAGAGGGAGAGAGAGAGGGAGAGAGACAGAGAGAAAGACAGACGACAGAGAGACCACGTTGACTTAGGTGATGCGCTTCAATCCGCTCAGTTTCTGCACCGCGGCTCTGAATAGAGCTTTATTGCCCCGACCACCTCCTCTCCACCTCCACTGATAACCCCCCCCCCCCCCCCCCCCCCCCCCCCCCCCCCCCCCCCCCCCCCCCCCCCCCCTCTGGCTCTGGCACCGTCCCTGGCTCCTGTCACTATTATATGGCTAAACCCGCCAGCGCATCACTTAACACACACACACACACACACCACTGGTTACTTTCAGGATTTGCAATGTGTGAAGACTTTAGATGACTCTGGATGAGAACAAATCACAGCAGGGGGCTGCTGGTGGGGGTGGTGGTGTTGCGGGGGTGGCGCTGGTGGTGGTGATGGTGTTGGGGGGGGGGGGGGACCACCAGGNNNGGGGGGGGGGGGGGGGGGGGGGGGGGGGGGGGGGGGGGACGCACATAGGCAGACGGACGCATGCTCTGCGCATCTTTGCAGCTGTGGCTATCCTACCACACGGATGGATGGATGGATGGATGGATGGACAGAGGATATACGTAGTCTGTGTGTTTTCACAAGGCCAGCAGGGGGTAGGTAGGTAGTGGGGGGTGGTCTGGGTCTACTCTTAAAAATTGATGCCTGTTTGATACTCATCCAGACTGCTCCCCCCCCCAACCCCTTGGATTGATTGTGGTTACGGACGATATAGAGCTCAAAGTGCCGATGTGAACTTCTGTAGCCATCGCCAAAAACATGACACGTCATAAATGTAGTATCCATCTCATGCTCTTTGTCACTTTAAAGCAGCACCACTCTGCTTTCCATCAGTCCCAGTCAACGAGCAGGGGCCAATAAACCAGCTCTCATTTGGAGGGTAATGACTTTGGCCTCGCTGATCCCCACCACCTCCTGATCCCCCTCCCTGCTTGTTATTGATCTGATCTGGCATAGCTCTGTTTGGGTAATTTATGTAGTGACACTTTGAACCCGGCCACGTTTCAGTTGTCTTCATCAATGACATAATTACCTTGGTCTTGATGTAAACGCGATACATGAAAATGCATTTTATCTCAAACTACAAATTGCAGCTTGAATGAGGCCCAAGTCTTGTGTCTCTCTTACCTATTACATCACAGACGTCAGATAAGACGAGACATCATGTGATGTGTGTGTGTGTGTGTGGGGGGGGGGGGGGGGGGGGGGGGGGGGGCATTGCGATGACTAATGCTCTTCTCTGTCCCTCTGCTCCCCCACCAAACTCCACCAGACCCCATCTTCTTCTGCACGAGTTATTCTCTCTGTCACACACGATTCCTCTTTCTGTGTGTCTCGCTGTAATCTTGAGAACAGCAACATTTATCTCCACGCTTGAGCTATTGACACAGTCATCGCAGACTCAGCGGGAAGGGATCGGGTAATGGAGCTCTCTCTCTTGGTCTCCGTTTGTTTTGATATTACAAAAACATGCCTGACTATTTGTCTGGAGGATTCACAGAGGAGCGCAGTCATCGTTGCTGTTTTGATTTTACCAGGTTGGGCTGCAATCTGCCTCTAAATGGAGTTCTGGGGATTATAGAAGACACAATCGGGGGCTATATCTGGTCAGATATCTTTTTAGTTTTTGCGTGATGGAGTCAAAATGGCCACCATGAGTCCCAGAATGAGACCATAGTTTGCAGTGTCTGTGTCCATGGTATCGCATCCATATGTCCACTTGGCCCATGCATGCACACAGTAAAGCAGAGGCCTAAAAGGGTTGCCCACTCGGGTGGGAGGTGATCAATAACACACTTGATAACTTTTGTTTGTGTTATCACTAGAATACTACAAAACACAGCTGCTCGCTCACACTCGGTATCGCACACACACATATAAACAATATATACTCAAACCTACACAAATACATCAAAGCCTCCAATCAATAAGTTATCAAATCGCCTACTACGGCTTGGATCAATCTACAGCAGCTCACTTTAATGCGCCTCACTCCCACATGTGGACCCTGCAGGGCTGTGTGCTCTGCATTTCTGCCTACATACAGTGTATAATTTCAGCCCCACAGTTGGTCCATAAGCTATTTTCTATGCAAATGTTGTAAAAATGCATATTTTTGGTGGTGAGGAACTTGAACGTTGTTTTCTTTTATTTAAAATGGATCCATGTAGGTGAGAGACTGGGCTTGGAGAGTTTTGAGTAGATTGTCAGAGCTAAGGTCAAAGGTCAAAGTTGAAATGACCTCACTAGACAGAGAAATGATAAAGTAATATCTTATCTGATACAAGCAATACTATGTTTTGGTTCTTTGCCTTGTACTTGCAGTATCACTCAAAGTTTTCACCATCCACACCGACACTCAGACCTCATAGCCTTAGATGAAGAGCAGGAACTTGTTTTCTGTTATATAGTATAGTACAGGGGGACCTGTCATTCTAAATGAGATGATCTGTGCATGCACATGTAACCATGCTACTACCATAGAGTAGCCTGTATGGTAAATACTTTGTGTCACTTAACTCATTGGTGAAGACAAACTAAGTCTTTACCTGTCTAGTCAAATACAGACTATATTGGTCAAGATATACATGACACTGCTCAGCAGTGCACCCATAGGATAATATAATCCATCATTATTGAAAAGGCTTTGTATCTATTGTTATCATCCAGAGAGATGGGGATTGCCAGTTAGGTGGCACATGACCCATAATGATGATAATGTCACGATGCAGCAAGTAAGCAGAAATCAATACTTTGCAGGATGTTCACGTACCAATGTATTCTGTTGAGACGGCCGTGCCTGAGGGGTTAGACCAGCTGCCCCCTGACCAGACGGTTGTGGGTTCGATTCCGGCCTTGTCCTTGAGCAAGACACCGAACCCCATATTTGTTCCATGTGCTCACAGATAAAGATTAGTTGTGTGTGTGCTTACTGCCACCTCACATTAGCATTCAGACTCATCCTGACCAGACAACGGTTTCTTTTCTGATGTCTGTGTAAGTAATTATAGTTAATTAACTATAACCGAGCAAATTTGCAGTTGTCATCACCACGCGGGGAAAAAATCAACAGCTGCTGCAAAGCTTTAACCTCATCTTCTCCTGCAGCTTCGCGAAGACGTATGCAATATTTTTGCGATTGGAAAATTGCAACCTTTCACATCCCAAATTAGATTCATTGTCTCCGGCTTGTGCAGCATCCCTCATTCTAAATGTGGTTAGTGTAGACGTCTTTGTTGGTGCTAGGTGTCGCTAGTGTGTGGAACAGCTTTTCAATCACATTATAATAGAGTGTCTGAATGTGCGTGTGTGTGTGTGTACTGTACGGCGTGAGGCTCTGGTGGTTAACCTTGTCAGACTAATGAACCTGCTGAGCTGGCTGGAGGTATATAAGAGGGAGGCAGTGTGGACTGGAGCAGAGCAGGGAGAGTTCCCTGGTTCACTGGGTCCGTAATTTCCCTGTGGGGGGTCCCTGCTATGGCAGCGGAGCCACTCTTAACAACTTCAGATTCCCACCACCCCCCATGCCCACTGCTGGGATGTCATTGAGCAAACACCCACCCATCCACCAGCTGAGGAGTTTCCATGCGCTTGAACAGATCACAGGAAGATTTGATAGATTCCATGTCAGCTTGTGTAGATTCCAGCTTACCTTGTGTAAGGACTGGACAGTTTATGTGTTTTAAATGTGGAGTCAGTAAGATTTGGTGACCTCGAGAGGTGAAGTTGCATGTTGTATCCATCACCTCACCCTCACCCTTCTGACTATGCAGGAGAACATATGGTAGACTCCAGTCGTCATTAAAAACCAAAAGTTGTTTAGTACGTCCACTTTTACTCCTGGAAAAACATTGCGGTCTCCATAGAGAGGAACCCCCCTGCTCGTGTAAATATTAATTAATGGGCTCATTATAGGATAATGGGCATAAAATTAAACATTAACGTGATTATAAAATCATGAAAATGCCAGTATTTAATCGTTCTGTGATATTTCTAGAAGTGGCTGTACCTATTAAATAGTGTGAAATAAGTTTAACCCTTTTTTTTCGTTCAGCTATACATTAGATCAGGGGTGTCAAACATATGGCTTCTGGCCAGAACCAGCCCACCAGGGGGTCCGATCTGCGAGGATTTTGTAAAGTATAGAGAATTTTCATTAAATACACTGTACTTGAACTTTTTCGCACTAAACCACAGGAAAACATTTGAAGTTGTTGTTTATAAGTCGTCATTTTAATTATCCACCCCACTTGAAATCAAGTTTGACCCCTGAACTAAAATAGGTATGACACCCCCAGCATGCGATCACAGTTGTCTGAATGTGATTTAATAGTCTGATCATGTGACTGTATGCAGTCCATTGGAAACATGAGGGAGTTTATCAAGGAAGAAAAAGAAAAACAACAAACATCATTGATTCCACTTTGCCTCTGCTCCTCATAACAACTCTGCCTTTATACTGACACATACCATAATGAATTTCAAAGCTTTAAGGGCACCGCTGTGTTTTTCATCTTGCGTTAGACACATTCATCGCACACACAACTGCTACTCTAATGGCCTGTTCTCTGTTTCATACCATCCATTGCAGCTTTTGGACACGTGTGTATGTATACGTGGTGTTGAATCACACATCGGCCCGCTGTTGTTGAATCATGGGATCCAAACCTAAGTGGTTGAGAGAGAGAAGTGTGGGCCTATTGCTAAAATGGAGGTATGAACGTGTGGAGAGCGTATGTCGGTGGATCAAAGCAGTAACGAGCCATTTACTGTGCAATCGTTACGTAAAGCAACGAGGGCTTTTACATAGGAGTTGATTTGGAGCCTCAATGGAGCCTGTGTGGTATTTTGTTTTTTTTTTGGACTGCAGACACATTTTGAGCAGCAGTGCACACAGAGAAGGTTAAAAACGCCAGCAGTTGTCCCCCTTCCGCTTTTGGCCTTGGTCATCCTCTATCTGCCTTTGTCATCTGACCCCAGCTTCTCTTCTGTGTCTCCTTTTTCTCCTTTTCTCCCGTTCCCATATCTCTTGCCGATATGAAGGGGAGACTGGATATTTCAATATCAGATTTCTGGTGGCCAGGAGGTCTTGAGAGTGGAGACAAGGCAGGAGCCGAGAAGAAGGAATGAAAAGCCTCAGAAAGAGGGGGAAAAATAAGAACCGGGAAATAAAAGAGTCACCTGGAGTAGAGGGGAAATGGGAGTTTTGGAAGCTATGAATCACAGTGGGTCCCACATCAGTGTTGAGCAGACAGCAGGGCTAGCTGGGGGCACATGTACCTTTATGCAGGGATGACGCAGATTTATTCCAGCTGCTCCGAACCCCACATACGTCCACACGAAGGCTTGTTATCAGATACTATACCACATGCAACTGTTTGGAAGGAAAGGCTTTTATTCGCCGAAGCCCCCCACAGCATCACCAGGGGCCAAAACAACAGCTGCAATTGAAAATAATTGCACCTAATTGATTCGTGATTCTTGGTAATTATGTTGATTTTGTGCGGTGCATGCAATTTGGCTTGAGTGTGCCCTTGTGCATACATGTGCTTTATGTGTGCACACATGCAATTTACCATAGAAAATGTAGCTGTGACTTAAAGGTGCAGTGTGTATGATTTGGTAACCTCTAGAGGTGAAGTTGTGTGTTGTATGTTCACATCACCCATGGTAGACTTCACTTGTCATTAAAACTCAAAAGATGTTTAGCGTGTCCCCTTTTACTACCGTAAAATACGTGGCAGCCCCATATAGATCTTGTAAATATATACTAATGGGCTCATTTAAAATGAAAAAAAAAACATGTACATGAACATGTCATTTTGTAATTGCTTTGTAATATGTTTTAGAAACGACAAAAATGGCCCAAATCTTACACAGTTCGCCTTGAAAAGGAATGAGAGGAAGGTAAAGCTGAGCACATTAGGAAAGGCACTGCAGGGCAAGGATACACTCCACCTCCCAGAGCAATGTATTGACAGATGTGTCAGCAAGCTGATCTGATGGGCAGGGTTTCACAGTGGAGGAGCTAAAAGTGTGAGGGGGGGGGACCGGGACATTGGAGGCATTAGGTTTCCATCTGCAGGACTCAGCCTCTCGTGCATGTCTGTGTGTGTGCAGCAGGGATTACACATGTTGTGGGGACCTTAATCTGTTTACTCACTGACATCATGGGGACGTAACATAAATCACAGGAGTTTAATATGAATGCAGTTTTTAAGGGTGATGTTAGGTTTCAGGCTTGGGTGATGATTAAAGGTGCAGTGTGTAAAAAACTATGAAATGTTTTATCAGTGGATTATAGATTGACCCCGTGCCTTAATCTGTCACTTCGCCACTTATAAATCTTTGAAATCAGGTTAAGTCACACTTAAATACAGTCTGTCCTTATCTGCACCGATGCATTTGCACTCTATCAATTCTAATCCTCGTTCATATGCTTATGATGCACATGCATCAGATGCATCCAGTCAGATGACAGATCACCACTCATGTGCACCGTGCATTCATGAGCCACAGTGATTGTCATAGATTGCAAAACATGTAAACACTGTTAGCAGCTGTTGGCAAAGACAACAGGGTCAGCAGCACTTGCCATTGATTATCCATGTTGTTCACCAGCGGCTGAGGCCTGTGTGGGTCGTGTTGCACTGGAAGACGGTCAGGTGGTGAGGGAATCGGCAGATCAGTGAAGGGGAGACATGTTTTCAGATTGCCAGAGAACCAACAGTGTTTCTAAACTTTTGCAAAAGAGTTGTGTGGGATGTGATGGAACAAGAGTAGCCAAAGATTTCTGAAGTCAAGTAAATACACTCTGTACCTGTTCAGGAGGATGAGAGTGATGAAGCCAGTGGAAAAACCTCAAAGTGTATGTGATATCACCATTCTTCAATTCTTCCCTTTGTCTCTCTGCTAAAACCCTCATTAAAAATTCATTGGAAATCACCTGTGAGAGGCAGATGAGATGGTGTACAGAGTAAAGGGAAGGAGAAGAAGAGGGGTGGAGATGATGGTGGTATGAGTGATAAGGGATGGATGCGCGTCACAGACTTCAGTCGTCGTGACGGACGGACATTATCTCCATATCTATGTCCAATTTCCTCCCAGCACTTTCAGTGCAGGGGTGGAGGAGCTTGGTTCATTGATCAAATAGAGATAATAATACTTTTCATTGTTGTCGCTCCATGGTTTCATCTTTAATCAAAGCCCTCAAATACTCGCACATGCATGGAGCCAATGTCCCGCACAGCCGTGTGCCGTTCCTGGTGGGTTACGTGTCCAACTCTAAAGTGGGCAGAGACTGTAAATAATAAGCGATTTTAATTAGACCTCGAAAATGCAGTGAATAATTTACGATAAACGGGGGAAGTTTATTCAAGCAATCAATCCGCCTCGGCCGCTGCATCTGGAGCAGAAGAATGTTACGGGACACGGAGCCAAGCGGTTACCCAACAAAAAAACAGTTTAATGCACAATAGCACTGGAAACACAGATAATGCCTGCGAGCTGATGGTGAGAAATAGAGAGGCTAGCGTCTATTTAACGCAGTGAGAGCCTCTTCTCTTTTAATTCAGGTGCTGGAGGGGCCCCGTGATTGAGCCTTGATTGAGGCGGGTTGTTCTCCCTCATTCTCGCTTTAGCGTCTCCGAAATCCCATTAATGGGATCTCCTCCGAGCCAAGCGGAGTCGTTCGGCGCTGAGGACCGGCCTCGTATATTTAACCGCTAATGACTTGCCTAAGCTAACAGTGGGAACATAATAGCATCATTATGGGCTGGGCATCATCAGGTGTCTCAAGGTTAATAGCAGCGTTAATTGATGGATGAGGGCAGCGCGATGATGATTGCTTGTATTTAGATGTTTTCCTGATTTGTGAATTGGACGCAACAAAGCCAATGAATTAATCTTGTCTTATTAAATGGGCAGAATGTGCAGATGAGTTTTTCTTAATCATGCACATGGAGAATAAAAATTTCTTTTTCAATAATAAACTCAAGACTTCTTGCATTTTGAGATTTAAGTCTCCCCTTGGTCACAGTCGAACAGTCAAAAAAGTCAAAATGTACAAAATAAAGTACAAATATAATATTTTATTTTATTATATTATTCATTATATAAAAAATAAAGTACTCCCCTGGGCTGCACTGTCTATGTGAGCACAGGGGAACAGTGCTTCTGCTGTATGTTTCACTTGTGCACATAAAAGTCTCACTCATGCAAATGAATAGATTCAATGAACAGGAAAAGAAGAGAGGGTGTTCGCTTTGAAAGTGCTACAGGAATTGATTTAAAATGACCATGAGGGCTTGACAGTATTCTTGAAATGCAAACGTCTTTTCATACTTGAAAGAAAGTCACTCCCCTCTCTCTCATTACATTCTGCTAATTCACTTTTAACAAGCACAACATGAAGGATCAAGTGAGTCTGTCTAGTCGTTTTGTAAACAGATTTCAGATTAAAGCCAATTAATCATATTCAGTTCATTCATCCAAAAACATCCCATGGTTTAATTTCAATTGCAAGACAAAAAGTATTATTTTAGTAAAACGAATGTGAAACTTCATGATGGAGGTGAGAGAACAAAAAACATTCGAACTTAGTGAAGATACACAAACACAGGCTGGCACCCAGAGATGCAGACGAATATTAATTGCAACCCTCCTATTAAACTGTTATGACGAACTCATGGCTAATATATTAACAGACTTATCCACTAACATCCATTATTTATTCATCATCAAAAATGCAATCTGGCAGACAGCACCGTGTGCCGTTATTCAGATGTGCTGCAGAAAAGTGGCACATTTGAATAAATGAGACTGGTGTGGCCTTGCTCCCGCTGCTTGTTGTTATTCCAAAAAAACCCTCCCTTTGAATGATTCAAGCATTAAGTCAATAAAAAAATAGTAGGAGGAAGGGAAAAAATCCTGTATCTCACTCATATAGCTAATACCCCCCCCCCCCCCCCCCCCCCCCCCCCCCCCCCCCCCACCCCCCCCCCCCCCCCCACC
>JAFBJT010110278.1:212132-228677 GCA_016785325.1 Chascanopsetta lugubris
ATGTATAATTCAGTAGAGTTCATGGGCAATGTATGTTTTAGACTTAGACTTAGACAATCATATGCCTTTAAGCTCTCGCGGACCACATAAAATGATCTTGCAGGCCACATTTGGCCCGTGGAGCATGAGTTTCACACATGTGGTATACATATTATTCTCTGTGTGTCTGCCTTGTTGTTTGAGACATTGTCTGTGCCAGGATCTCTCCACTAGCTCTACATTACGACAGTAATATTTTACATGTGAAATCACAGATGAGCTCATTCAATAACTCAGCATGGTGGTGGAATTAGATGCGTGCAGTGACTGTTTGAATATCATCAGATGATATTTGATCATTTTGAGTGTTGTTATTTTTCATCCAGGATGACACATGACCTTGTTTTTCCAGTTAAACATGATTTTGAAATTGGAAAAAAATCCAAGAAGTTGGTCTATTAAAGGTGCAGTGTGTAAGATTTCGGTCATTTTTGTTACTTAAAAATTGTGTTACAAAACAATAACATACTGACATTTTCATTGTTATATAAATCACCTAAATGTTTTTCCCATTACCCTTAAATGAGCCTATTAATGTATAATATACATCCTCTCTATGGGGGCCGCCATGTTTTCACAGTGGACATATTAAACACCCTTTGAGCTTTAATGAGAGCTGAAGTCTACCATAGGTTCTCCTGCATGCTCATAAGGTTGAGGGTGAGGTGATGGTAATAACATGCAACTTTACCTGTAGATGTCACCAAATCTTACACACTGCACCTTAAAAAACAAAAAGGTCATTGAGTGACATGTTTGAAGTTATAGCTCAAATATATGCAACACATTTTGTGGCATCAAAGTATGAGAAGCGTCTTCTCTATCTAAACATGCTGTGGAAACATGAATACAACTTTATTATGCATGAAACACTCACTGCCATGTTTTGACTTCAACATCTCACCACCTGTTGGTTATTCTCATTACCTTCTCTCTGTGTCTCCAGCCCAAGCTGCTGAGGCCCACTCTGTTGCCGGGCGAGGAGCTGGTGATGGAAGGTATGAGGGTCCACCTGATCCCAGATGGCCGAGAGGAGGCCACAGGGCTGATGGGCGGTCCGCCTCTGCTCCCTGCCGAGGGCGCCATCTTCCTCACCACCTACAGACTCATCTTCAGGGGCACGCCTACGGACCCACTGGGTGAGACGTCGCACACCCACACACAGTGTGTTGATAGTGAGGCTGTAGGTTCTCTAACACCAATTCCTCTTCCTGCAGTGGGTGAACAAGTGGTGACTCGGTCATTCCCTGTTGCTTCTCTGACCAAGGAGAAGAGGATCTCAGTCACTTTACCCATGGACCAGTTTGTCCAGGAGGGGCTGCAGCTCCGCTCCTGTACATTCCAGGTACTCATACACCCTCTTATTCCTTTGTGTCTGCGCCTCAGTTCCTCTCCTCTGACCTCTCTGTCCTCTGACTGTAGCTGATGAAGATCGCCTTCGACGAGGAGGTGGCCTCGGACCTCGCTGAGGTCTTCAGGAAGCACATGCACAAGCTGCGGTATCCTCAGCACGTCCAGGGCACATTCGCCTTCACCATGGGTCAGTGTGGGAAGATGGTGGTGGAGCACAAGAGCAAGGACAAGAACCAGTCGCTCAAGTAAGAAACCTGAGACACGGGTGGAGTCCAGATTGGTGATTTGACAACTTTGTTTGTGAGAAATATTTAGACTCAAGAGAAACTTACTTTAGCTCCAATGAAGCATTGCAAGTGTGTGAGACTCAATATTAAAGGTGCAGTGTGTAAGATTTTGGTCATTTTTGTCACTTCTAAAAATACCATAAAACATCCTACTGATGTTCATGAATTCAAGTCCATTATTGTATATTTTCATGAGGAGCATGAAACTCACTATGGAGGCGGCCATGTTTTTACAGTAGTAATAGTGGACATACCAAATATCTTTTGAGTTTTGATGACAACTGAAGTCTACCATAGGTGCATGCTCTGAAGGGTGAGGTTGAGGTGATGGATACAGCATGCAATTTTACCTCTCGAGGTCACCAAATCTTTCACTCTGCACCGCAACTTTAAAGAACAGGAGAATACATTTAAGCTAACTTTCAAGTTGGGCTTTTATTTTTTTAGCATCCTCCCTTTTGTTTTCTCTGCCCATGTCCCATCCCTTTAAAGGTGCAGTGTGTAAGAGTTGGTGGCACCTACTGGTGAAGTTGCGTATCGCATAGATCACCTCATCCCTACCATTCGAGCATGCAGGAGAACCTATAGTAGCCCTCAGTTGTCATTAGATCTCAAAAGATGTTTAGTACATCCACTCTGGGCTATTGCAAAAACATGGCTGCCCCATAGAGAGGACCCACTCCTGATGTAAATATACATTAAAGGTCTCTTTTGTGCAGGATGTAAAAAGCAAGTCATACTTAGGTGATGACACATTTGTCAAAATGTCTTTATATGATTGTTTTGTAATTCTAAATTTAGAGATAGATGGAAATTGACAGAAATCTTACTGAATGTACATTTAAGTTCAATCTACAACAACCTTGTTTCTCTCTCTAATACCATGCTCCGCTCCACTGTGATGAATTTTTGAGCTCCACCTGCAACCTCAAGGATATCATGAATATGTCATTGCAATGACCGTGACTTGGGGTTTAATGCCCTGCCTATCCTGCACCATGTGTTTGCAGTGATGTTAAATTCACACACTGTTGAGTTTTTCATTCAAGCTGACAAAAAGACATTTGTACTCACACAGTCATCAGTGTTTCCCTTTCTTCTCTGATGCAACTTCGTTGAATAATTCATCAGTGAAAAATGTGGCAATGCTGTGTGTCTATCTCTCCATCGTGTGTGTGTGTGTGTATGTCCATTCAGACATTATTTCTGGCCTTGCTAAAGCAGCGGTGAATGGATTTAATGCACTGAGCCAAATCAGCTCTTTGTCATCTGGCATTTGTTGCCTTTAAATCTAAAAGATGCAACAGGAAGTGGATGTGAAGCAACTTCCTGTTGGACGTGCTGGAGGGGGTACACAAACAAGTTGAGTGAATCAAACAATTCATTTGTCTCTTCCTCTTGTTATGTTCAGGACACTTTCCAAGAACCTTGTGAAAACGGCTAAAAGGACCATTGGCCGACAGTATGTGACCAGGAAGAAGTATTCGCCCCCGACCCTGGAGAACAGGAGCAGCTTACAGTCAGAACTCGATGAAGATGAAATATCAGGTTTGAAGGAACCTTCCTGAAATGTTGATAAACAAAAATAAAGATTATTGGAGATGTGAGGATCACGCAGTGAGCTTTTCTGTGTCTCCACAGTCTCTGAGGAGGTGGAGCAGCAGAGCTCCCTCACCCTCTCCTCCACCATCCGCTCGTCGGACAGACAGACCATGAGCAACGTGGTGGAGCGAGCGTGTTGCCGCGACTACCAGCGCCTGGGTCTGGGCACGCTCAGTAACAGCCTGACACGTTCCAAGAACGAGCCCTTCAGGATCTCCACCGTCAACCGCATGTACACGGTCTGCAGGAGGTGAGTGTATTAAGCACATCAGGAGAAAGCTGCACACAGGGACGGTGTCTCACTTTGTATCCTTGTCTTTGTTACTGCAGCTACCCCGGCCTGCTCATCGTGCCTCAGAGCATCCCAGACACCACCATCCAGAGAATCTGCCGCTGCTACCGACAGAATCGCTTCCCCGTGGTGTGCTGGAGGAATTCCAGAACCAAGGCCGTCCTGCTGCGCTCAGCAGGCCTCCATGCTAAGGGTGTGGTGGGCTTCTTCAAATCTCCCAATGCTCCCACGGCAGGTCAGAAACAAAACAAGACACTCCAACTCCAGTGTTCAGATTTTTTAAAGTAATTTTGGGTGTTCATGTCACGTGTTTTGCATGTCGCTCTAGTCCCCTCACAGGCAGAGTCCACCAGTCTGGAGCAGGAGAAATACCTGCAGGCCATCATCAGCTCCATGCCCTCGTACAGTGAGAATAGTGGCAGGAACACACTCAGCGGCTTCACCTCCACACACATGAGTACCTCAGGTTGGTGGCTTATCTTCATCTGCCATGTGATCATCCTATGACTTGTGTATGAACTGTAGCAGCAGTTCTCAACTGGTGTGGCTTCTGGACCTGAGCCGCAATGCATCATTTTCAACTTCTCAAACTGTACACAGAGGTGCAGTATGTAAGGTTTGGTGACATCTAGAGGTGAAGTTGCATATTATACCCATCACCTTACCCTCACCCTTCTGAGCATGCAGGAGAACCTATGGTAGACTTCAATTGTCATTAAAACTCTTAAGTACGTCAACTCTTGGCATGCAATCAAAACATGACAAACCCCATGGAGAGGATCCGCTCCTTATGTAAATATACATTATTGGGCTCATGTAAGGGTAAAGGGAGAAAAATAAAACATTTATGTGATTATAAATTCATGAAAATGTGAGTATGTAATTGTTTTGTAATATTTTTCGAAGTGACAAAAATGACATACATCTCACACACCACACCTTTAATGAAAAGCTGGTGCAGTTTGAGTTAGTGCTGAATATCACAGTATACCAACATTGAAAAAAAGTTTAATGATTATCAAAAATGACCAGCAGGTGGCGACGCTAGAGAGTGGGATATTCCCTTTTACACTTAATTAGCTGAATTTGAATTAAAAACCGAAAAGTGCATCTTGGGGACACAAGGTAATAAAATGTGACTCCAATATAAGAAAATCCATATTTTATGTTGTCATGGTCGTACTTTGCGTTTTGCCATGGTCAATTGGCATATGTAAACAAACCTTGGCAGCTATCTATTTGCATTACAGGGTGTCATCTCCACCTACTGTTAAGGAGTGTGAATGGATGTCACTCCAATGCCTAAAAGATCCAAAATAAGGCACAGCTTTTTTTTCCAAGTCACCATCTCGCGACCCACTTTTGGGTTGTTACCCATCGGAATCACTGAACTTCATTATCTGAACTTGACATGACAGAGCTGTTTTGTTTATAACTCGGTGTGAACACAGACTCATCAGATAAGCTGCGGCAGCCCAAGATTGGTGCTCTGATGAAACAGGTGATGGGAACCAAGGACGACGTTCCTGGAACCTTCAGCAGAGGAGGTCAGACATTTTCACTTGCACCATTTCTCACAGTCATGGTTTCAAACTAAAATATGTGAATGTGTGTGACAGAGACTAGACCGGGGAAATAGATGTGCCTGTGTGTGTTTGAAACCATCTGTCATTGTATTGCCATTGTGGGTTAACGGGCCGTCTTTGTCATTTGACCTCAGCTCTGGGTCAAAGGGCGAAAGTCATCTCCCTCTCTCAGCCCAAAGTGTCTGGCAAGGCCAGGAACTCTCCGAGAGGTACAGTAGGCCACCCCCCCCCCTTGACTCCTGTCTAACCAATCAGATCTCTTAAACAGTAGCGTCAGTGTGTCTGGCGTCATCCCTGGTAGTGTGCTGCTGTCTTCTGCAGACTAATGGTCTGATGTTCCTCCTCTTGTTTACCACAGAGATGCTGTGTGTGTGTGTGTGTGTGTGTGTGTGTGCGTGCGTGCGCGCGCACACATACGTGCATGCAGCTGCTGCTGCAGCTCTGTTGTCTGACTTCTCTTTTGTTTTCTGTATGATTCTTTTGTCTCTTTGTTAACAACAACCTTGAGTTTCTTCTTTACGGAGCAGCTTGGTGTAGCAGACTGGACTTGGTAGCTGTCAATCAAACCTCTGCCTGTGTTTTAGCAGCATGGCTGTTTGTACACATCCGTGTGATTTAAAGGAGAATTCCTTTTGGAACATCAAGTTTAATAAAAGCCCTGTTTTGTATCTTTATCACCTGTATCTGTATCTTTTTAGGTAAATGGGGCAGTATCCGAAGCAGCGGGCGTCTAAGTGCCTACAACCCGGACGTGGGGACACGTCTGGCCGGGAAAGAGTCTCCACAGCCCAATGGAGGTCCGAGCGAAGCACTTTTCCTCCGTCAGCAAAAAGCTTACCTTTATATCATTGGAGACAAGGCTCAGCTCAAGGTGATCCCTTTCAAAAGTCACCCTACCTGATAGAGCTGAAACGATTAATCGATTTTAGAAACATTTTTAATTCCCTGAATTGAATAACCAAATCTTTAATTCATGTTATGCTGTAACTGTTTAAGGTTAAGGAACTGACGAAACATACGCTCCTTCTCATTCACAAACACGAGCCCACACATGCACGCACGCATGAATATATCAGGTGATGAGTCGGATAATGATAATTTATCGGATAATGATAATTAAAAAGTCATTTTTCATGTCTTTTCGCATCTGTACTATTTATCCCCTATTCAAATCGTTTAATTGAATCGAAATTAAGAAATTGAAGGTACGGTGTGTAAGATTTGGTGGCCCCTAGAGTTGAGGTTGTATGTTATATCCATCACCCCACCCTCATCCTTCTGAACATACAGGAGAACCTATGGTAGACTTCAGTTGTCATTAAAGCTCAAAAGAGGTTTAATACGTCCACTTTTACTACTCTAAAAACATGGCAGCCCCCGTAGAGAGGACCCCCCTCTCATGTAAATGTAAAAACATTTATGTAATTATAAATTCATGAATATGTTAGTATGTCATTGTTGTAATATTTTAGTGACAGAAGTTACCAACATCTTACATACTGCACCTTTATGTTATAGATTAACCTATTACAAAAATAATCATTGCAGCTCTAGATAGAAGCATGTCCCCATGTCGAAAGAGCGTAAAGAATGAAGATTTGTAACCGTCTCTTGTCCTTTCAAAGGGAGGGAAACAGGATTCGTTCCAGCATTGGGAGGTGGTACCCATCGAGGTGTGTGACGTGCGGCAAGTGAAGAACAGCTTCAAGAAGCTGATGAAGGCCTGTGTGCCCAGCTCCTCCACCTCTGACCCCAGCATGAGTTTCCTGCGTTGCTTGGAGGAGTCAGAGTGGATGGCTCTGGTCAGTGCTCTCTATCTCAGTTCGTCATGTGATCTTTGTGATCATTAGTTCTCATTGTGTGTGTGTGTGTGTGTGTGTTTGCAGCTGCATAGGGTGCTGCAGGTGTCCGTCCTGGTGGTGGAGCTCCTGGACACAGGCTCATCGGTCATGGTCAGCCTGGAGGATGGCTGGGACGTCAGCACGCAGGTTCCGACTGACGCCCTGAAACAGTTACTGTTGACAGGAGTTCTCCGAGTGTGTGTCTGAAAGTGTGGTGTTGTGTGCGCAGGTGGTGTCCCTGGTGCAGCTGCTGTCGGACCCTTACTACAGAACCTTTGATGGTTTCCGGCTGCTGGTGGAGAAGGAGTGGCTGTCGTTCGGCCACAGGTTCAGCCACCGTGGAGCTCAGACGCTGGGCAGCCAGAGCAGCGGCTTCACCCCCGTCTTCCTGCAGTTCCTCGACTGTGTGCACCAGGTCAGTCCACAGTGTTCAGTTTGAATGTTTTTTTCATCTGTTATTTAAATATGAAGATAAAGGTAAATCTTTATTATCATTGCACAATAATAATCAAAATTAAAACGTATTTACAAAAAGTACAATGAAATTTGAGTCCCTTCCACAACGGTGCAAAGAAAATGGAAGACATTCAAAATACATCTATTTTAAAATAAACAGTATATACATCATACATTATATGAATTGTATAATTAGCAATATTTCAACCTGTGTTGTTGTGACTCAAATACAAAAGGGAATCAGGATGAAATATGTCTAAGTTTGCTTGATTTCCAGGAATGTCCAAGGTCCCAGAATTAGGTGGAAGTGTTACCATTTTGTGAGACATATAATGTCAATGGCACTGATGTATTTGAGTTTCTAATCATCAGAATGTATGATCTGTTGTTTTCATTACCCTGAAATCAGCCCTTTAGATTTAAATCAGGAAGCGGTCCTCAGCAAATATAACTAAATCTCATATCTTTCTGTCTTGCTTGTATCCTCTTAAATGAATAGCTTATAATGTCATGTCCGTTTGTTTACATCTCAGTCTGACTTCATTTCCTCTTTTGCTGATTCATGACGTCGACCTTGTCTTTTTTGTCACAATCAGGATGTGCTGTCTCATGGTTCCGACCTTGTGTCTGTCTGACATATCTGTTACAGATGTAGATAGTATAATAGTTGTTTCCTCCTTTTTCCTCTGTGCTGTATTGAAAAAGCACCTTTCTGAGAAGACAGAGCATTTTAATAAAAACCAAAGCTCAACTCGCCCCCTAATGAGCCCCCAATATTCAAATTTACCTGATTGATTTTTAATAGAATCGGCACAAAGTGTATTGGTGTATTGATGTATTTTGGTATTGTAGCAGCTTGCCACCACAATTCCATTTGAGTGACATTTCACTACAAGTTGAAATGACATGTGTGTCACTGTTTCTCAGATCCACCTCCAGTTCCCCATGGAGTTCGAGTTCAGTCAGTACTACCTGAAGTTCTTGGCCTATCACTACGTGTCCAACCGCTTCCGCACCTTCCTGCTCGACTCTGACTATGAACGCATCGAGCTGGGTAACAACATTTTCTGGGTCTAAGAGGTGCTGACTGTTACAACGTCATAGCTTGTATTGTAACAAACTGTGTGTGTGTGTGCAGGAGTCCTTTATGAGGAGAAAGGTGAGAGGAAAAGTCCTCAGGTGTGTAAATCAGTATGGGACTACATCGACAGACTCAACAAGAAAACACCCATCTTCTTCAACTATATGTTCTGTCCTGAGGACGACGAGGTGAGACACTTGATCATGTGATGTGTTGGTGATACTGAAGACAGTGGACGAGAAAGAATGAATAACTGAAACAACAAAGACTTACCAGTTGTGTGTTCTTAGGTGCTGCGGCCGTACACGTTCATCTCTAACCTGAAGGTGTGGGACTTCTACACGGAGGAGACGCTGTCCGAGGGGCCGTCCTACGACTGGGAGGCCAGGGTGCGGCAGGAGCGGGTGGCGGAAGAGACACAAGAGAAGCCTGACACCAGCGCACCCAAGTCGCAGCGGCGCATTGTGTGGCCATGTTACGACAGCCTCAGCAAGGCGGTGCCCGACGCCATCACCAAGCTGCTGCAGGACCTGCAGAGTCTGGAGGCGGAGCTCGGCCAGACGTCTGACAAGTGGAAGGACACGTGGGATAAGATCAAGACCGCGCAGAGGACGGAGACCAAACTGGAGAGCAAGGTGACTGAAAAGATCTTTCTTCGTAACAGTTGTTAGAACCATTTCAGAGCCTTTATCTGTCCCTTGAGATGCAGTTTGTCAAGTGAATGAAGTGGTGAAGTTGCATGTTGTATCCATCATCTCACCCTTCCATTCAAGCATGTAGGAGAACCTATGGTTGCCCTCTCGTCATTAAAGCTCAAAAGATGTTTAGTATGTTCATTCTGGGCTACTGTAAAAACATGGCTTTCCCCTGTAGAGGACTCACTCCTCATGTAAATATAAATTACATTTAATTAAATCAAATCAAGTTTTATTTATATAGCCCGCATTTACAAATCAGAGTTTGTCACGTAGGGCTTCAGGATGGGTAACATCCTCTGTCCTCTGACCCTCAGCAAGGGTGAGGTAAAACTACCAGGGAAATAACCCTTTTAACAGGAAAAAAAGAAAAGGTAGAAACCTTAGGGAGAGTCACAGGTGAGGGATCCACTCCCAGGACGGACAGACGTACAATAGATGTTACATAGAATATTCAGTAACAGTAACAATACGAACATTATAAATGTGAATAGTTGAATGTTTATGTCCATCTTTGTTTTGGGGCTCATCTAAGGGTAATGGGGAAAAAATACAACTTTTAGGTGATTATAAATTCATGAGAATGTCAGGATGTACAGTAAATGTTTTTGTGACAAAAATGAACAAAATCTTACACACTGCACCTTTATTTGTTTTAATCCAAATTCTATATCTTTGGTTACATTTGTCTAGCTTCAATCAAATGTCTAATGTTTCAAAATATGTTGAAAACTATGTCTTAGTAGTGATGAAGCCGGCTCTTTGAAGTGAACGTCAGCAGCCGGTTTCCGTTGTTGGGAGCTGATTGGGAGCCAATTAGTTTTTTCGCGTCTTTTTTTCTGTTAAAGCCGATCATGATTGGTCAAGATGTGTGGTGGCGTCTTTGTGTCCACACTGAGCAGAGGGAGGGGAGGGGTCACACACACAGCACATCGAGCAAGGCACAGTAGCACACAAACAGGGAGGGAGACAGAGAGCGTTACAGAGAGAAACTACATGCGCTTGAAAGGGTAAGGAAAATGAGTGAAAGAAAACAGAGGGTAGTACAAAGGCAGAGTGTAGACTGTGTAAAGTTAAAATGTCATACCAAACAGGCTCCACAAACATGCACATGCAATTTATCCATCCTTCAGTCCCATTAGAGGTGAAAAGACAAGCAATGAAACTTGCTAATGAAGGTGCCAGTATGTCCACTGCAAGTGTTGCTGCAGCATCATCCAGTGCACCGCCTAGAGTCTAGGCCCTAGACCTACAAGCCAGACCTCTATGAGCCAGTGTTTGCAAAAGACTATGACCCCAGCAAAACAGAACATAACTGATGAGGAACTGTCTAATTTGTTTTGTTGATGTTGTGTCGTTTGACTGTAAATAGTTGGACATTTATGGGCAGCGATTTGACCTTGTTGTCTATTGAGATGGGTCTTTGTTTTTGTATTTTATAATATTATAATATATTTTTTGTAGCAGTTCATTGGGGATTTAAATAAAGTAAAATTTCTTAGGAATCATAACCATTTACCAAATATAAATGAGCAATTTATGTGAATTTCCTAATATCGGATTTAAAGGTGCCGTGTGAAAGATGTTTGTCACTTCTATTAGTAGAGGAAATATTACAAAATATTTGTATATTGATATTTTTAGGAATTGAGCCCATTGATGTATATATGAGGTGTGGGTCCTCTTTACGGGGGCCGCCATGTTTTTACGGTAGCCCAGAGTGGACATACTAAACAACTGAAGTCTACCATAGGTTCTCCTGCATGCTCAGAAGAGTGAGGGTGAGGTGATGGATACAAGATGCAACTTCACCTCTAGATGTCACCAAATCTTACACACTGCACTTATATATTTACATGACGAGTGGGTCCCCTCTGTGGGGGCTGCCATGTTATTACAGTAGCCCAGAGTGGACTACTAAGCATCTTTTGAGTTTTAATGAGGTAATGAGTTCTCCTTTATGCTTAGCGTACTGTACAACTTCACCTCTAGCTGCCACCAAATCTTACTCTCTGCACCTTTAATACAGAACTGAAACATTGATTTAGATGTGACAAGTTTCTCTGTTGTCAAATGTCACTCATCGCCCTCCCACTCTCTCCTCCCTCCGCAGCCATCGTTCTCCAGCTCCCTGCTCATGTCCTCCAACCTGAGCCACCAGCGCCGCTCTCAGGGCGTCTACCTGCAGGAGAGCGGCGTGGGGTCCTCCATTAACCTGGCGCTGGACTGCGAGGCCAGCGCCACCTCCACGCCTGTCGCTGGCCGGCCGAGCACCAGCACCCTCTACAGCCAGTTCCAGAGCTCGGAGAGCGAGAACAGGTCAGTTGAAGAGAGTAGAGCTTTTAGAGAAAGGTCTCTCGAGGTTTAGGCTAAACTTCTCTTTTCCCTTCAGGAGCTTTGAAGGCATCTTATTCAAGAAAGGGGCATTATTAAAACCATGGAAACCACGTTGGTTTGTCCTGGACAAGACCAAACATCAGGTAAGACGACTCTGTCTCTCATGTGTGGGATTGTTGTGTGTGTCCCTCTGTGTCCAACACTGTCTCCGCCCTCAGCTGAGATACTACGAGAGCAGGCAGGACAAGGAGTGTAAAGGTGTGATCGAGCTGGCTGACGTGGAGTCTGTGACGCCAGGAACACCCACCATCGGAGCGCCCAAGAACATCGAGGAGAAAGCCTTCTTCGATGTGAGTCACCTTCATGTTTATGTCCCATCTGCAGAGAAACAGGAAACTCCCATTTGTACTGCCCCCATGTCCACAAATTTAAAGAGTTCTTCCGTTAAGTGTTATTGATATTGACTAATAAACAAGATTATTTTAATTAAGGGAGGACAGTTAAAGATCACCATTGTAACTTGCTGGAAACCTAACCTGGTCCTTGGGTTTCAGTTTTTAAATCTTCTTAGCTCCCCCCTCCCGGTGAGGGAATGTGTTACATATAGGGCTATATATTTTTTTTTTTATTAATTCAAGTGACAGAAGCTACATACTGTCATTTCTAGCACTTTAAGATATTCTTCTTGAGCAAACACTCTTTCAAAGAACCTAAAACAGACAAATGTATGTATTACAAAAACAGTAAAATAGAAATATTATTTTATTTGTTTAAGTTATTGATTTTACCAATTCGTTGCCACCCTGTTGGGTCGTCTGACAGTTAATGACATAAGTTGTTGTGCACTTACAGAAGCCTGTGCTTTCATTTGCATATTCTTACCACTGGGATCTATACCGAACAAAAATATAAACGCAATGTTTGTTTTTGCTCCCATTTTTCATTAGCTGAACTCAAATATCTAAAACATTTTCTATGTATTAATACATTTGTACAAAATACCTATTTCTCTCTAATATTGTTCACAAATCTGTCTAAATCTGTGTTAGTGAGCACTTCTCCTTCGCCAAGATAATCCATCCCACCTCACTGTTGTGGCATATCAAGATGCTGATTAGACAGCATGATTATTGCACAGGTGTGCTTTAGGCTGGCCACAATAAAGGGCCACTCTGAAATGAGCAGTTTTGCTTTATTGGGGGTTCTGGGGGGGTCAGAAAACCAGTCAGTATCTGGTGTGACCATCATTAGCCACACGCAGTGCAACACATCTCCTTCGCATAGAGTTGATCAGGTTGTTGATTGCGGCCTGTGGAATGTTGGTCCACTCCTCTTTAATGACTGTGTGAAGTTGCTGGATATTGGCAGGAAGTGGAACATGCTGTCGTAAACGCCGATCCAGAGCATCCCAAACATGCTTAATGGGTGACACGTCTGCTGAGTATGCTGGCCATCCAAGAACTGGGACATTCCTGCAGTCAGCATGCCAACTGCACGCTCCCTCAAAACGTGCAACATCTGTGGCATTGTGCTGTGTAATAAAACTGCTCATTTCATAGTGGCCTTTTATTGTAGCCAGCCTAAAGCACACCTGTGCAATAATCATGCTGTCTAATCAGCATCTTGATATGCCACACCTGTGAGGTGGGATGGATTATCTCGGCGAAGGAGAAGTGCTCACTCAGATTTAGACAGATTTGTGAACAATATTAGAGAGAAATCGTTCTTTTGTGTATAGAGAAAATGTTTTAGATCTTTCAGTTCAGCTCGTGAAAAATGGGAGCAAAAACAAAAGTGTTGGTTTTATATTTTTGCTCAGTGTACAAAAGGTGGTGAATAACAAAAACAGCCCATGGTTTATGTTCATGGACATTAAAGGTGGAGTGTGTAAGATTTTGGTCATTTCTTCTATTGGTAGAAAGAAAATTACAAAACAATTTAATACTGGAATTTTCATAGTCACCTGAATGTATTATTCTTTCCCATTCCGTTTAAATGAGCCTATTAATGTATATTTATAAGGAGCGGGTCCTCTTCATGGGGGCGGCCATGTTTTTACAGTAGTAAAAAGCCTTCTTCGACTAAACATCCTTTAATGACAACTGAAGTCTACCATAGGTTCTCCTGCATGCTCAGAAGGGTGAGGTGATGGATCATGCACCTTCACCTATAAATCTTACACACTGCATCGTTAAAGTGAAGGGGCTCTGACTGTGCAGCTGGAATTAATCTGTGTCTTTTCTGTTTTTAGCTCAAGACAACCAAACGAGTATATAACTTCTGTGCCCAGGACAGCCTGAACGCACAGCTGTGGATGGACAGTGTTCAGAGCTGCTTATCAGACGCCTAGAACCCAGGGACTGTGTGGACTCTAACAGGAGAGAGAGACGCACACCTAAGCGCTGCCACAGCAACCCCTACTCCCAGTCAAACAAGAATGGGGGAGGGGCCTTTCACCACTTAAGCTCTGTTCGGGTTCACTAGCGTTGAACTAATAACCTCGCGCCACCGTGTTTCAGTGTTTTTGTTATAAAATAAATTTCAGAAAAAGGAAAAAAAAATAACGTGAAGAACCACTCACTGTCCACTCACCAAGTAGCTGCAGCCTCTCACCTCGCTGACTGTCTGTCTGACCACTATGTGTGCTGGACTCCCCGTGCGCATACCAACCAAGCCTAATCATTGTTGTGACAGAGCATGATGACGTGTCCAGACCCTCCACATGCTCCTCCTCCTCCCAGTAACCCCGCCCACCCTTTTAAAAAAACACTCCAGGGGAGGAATGACGGATCGGCAGTGGCGACACCACCTGCTTCGAACTTGACCCCGAGGAGCAAAACCAGCTGTGTGCTGCCCCCTGCTGCCTGGACCGTGTCACTGCAGCTGCAACAGACCATGAAGGATTTTACTGATATTTTCCCCTTTTTTCTTAAACCCCCGACGCTCATTGTCTGTCCTTGGCAGGCGACATTATACTGTGAAAGCCAAGAATCGGAAGTGCAGAACAAAAAGCAGCGGAGCCGGCGGGAGATTAGCATCAGTCAGGTATTTCATGAGTGTGTCGGTGTTTACAAAAAATCCACTTTCCATCGCTATCAGCTCCGCCTCCTCCTCCTCCGCTGTGTTTCTTCTTTTATCGAACATTATTCCGACTTTTTAGGGACACAGAAGAAAGTGATGTCTTTAAATGAGAGTGATCTGTACTCAGTGATATTATGGGATGCTCTGCAGTTTTCAAGATGGATGCTGACTCGTCTTTTCTTTTGTTAAAGGGACTTAATTTTTTTAAACCCAAATCTTAAAGGGACCAGTGTGTAGGAAAAGTGGGAATTAATGGTGAGAGAGGATTTAGAAGAATCTACAGTGGCCTTCAAAATAAAAACATTTTAAAACACTCAAGCCAGAATATAGTTTGTCCTTTCTGGGCTACTGTAGAAATATAGTGGCCTCCATGGACCTTAAGTAATGCAGCACTGTGATTATTAGTTTCAATTGCCACCATTAGATTCTTGAAGAAATCCTACACACCGGACCTTTAAAAATGTTTTTTTTTTTGCTATATGCTAACTTTGTGCACTCTCGAAGTGATATATGTTGATTGGTCACATTTTTTTTTGAAAGGGTGAAATCATTTCAGACGCTCATCTTTACATCAAAAATAATCAACCTGCGAAATGAGTTACGATGGCTAACCATTTATCGTAAAAAGCATTGTTGCGTGGTTAGCTCAGTTAATATGTAATGTGCAACAAGATACTTCAACAAAAGTTAAGATATGAAAAATATTTTTAAGTTACATTTTCAGATACAAGCAAATGAAGTAAACAAACCTCTAATTAGTGTGTTTAGTATGTCTAGCAAAACACGACAACAATCCACAACCTCATGTGTGAAAATAAAGTATGTAAGTATTATAAAAATATCAGTAATACTTCCATTATATTACTTATAGCCTACAGCTAACAAAGGAAGCTAAACCCACCTGATGAGTGACTCGGATGATTTCTATAGAAGTCACACGGAACGTTTTTGGTGAGAATCAAGTACAAAGTCAAGCTTTGAGATGAAGAGATATATTTTTTTAAATCTTTCCTTGAATGATCATAACGCAGAGATGGAGAGAGTTGGTTGTCATTCATCTCATCAACACCAGTGTTTCACATTAGCACCCCCTACCTTCAGACACGTAGATGTGTTTACATCAGATAGTTTGTAGAGAAACGGAACCTTGTCACTTCTTTTCTATTCTTGTTTTTTCTATTTCGTCCGATCGCCCTCACAAACCACTCACCGCACCGTGATTAACACAAAAGCCTGTAAGATATGGTTCTACTGCTGTCTCGTTGAACATATACAGTTTGAAATTGTAGATTATTTTGTGTCTAATAACCCCCTTTGTATATACTACTCCAGATTTGTATGTAACGTTTATGGTAGTAATTTATTTAACTTGTCTTTTCGGTAAGAAAGTTCCTTAAGCACCACTTTATTTTTAAATTAGGAATTCTATGTGCCATTTGTTTATTTCTGTATTAATGTGACTAACCCCCCCCCCCCTTTTTTTTTGATTTGATGTACAATTACATTCATGTCCTCGTTGCATTCTTTTTTTTAAACACGGTTGTCCTTACTCACTCAGAAGCTGTTGGAGCAGGAGTGTGTTATGCTGAGTTGCTCTCCCACAGCCGTGGATCTGTGGATGTGGACAACAGTGGAATAATAAATGTGAATGCGTCTGACCGGTTCTGGGTTGTTGTTGTATTCAGACGTGCTGAGCGATTGAATCAGCGCAGGAAATGATGAGTCGTCATGGCAACCTGTCTGCATCTGTATTTTGGTATCAGTCCTTATCACAAGAAGCTTACAGATCTGTTTTGTCGACACTTTACAAAATTAAAGATATTTAATATCTTATGGTGAGGTGACGTGCATCACAGGTTGGAAATTAAAGGTGCGGTGTGTAGGATTTATTGATT